>RQTK01000368.1:0-26602 GCA_003991915.1 Elysia chlorotica | reverse complement strand
TGAAGACGAGGAAGAAAAAAGATACGGAAATGAAGAAGATGAGGTCGTAGAGGAATCTGAATTTAATTCTGTAAACTTTACCTTTCTGTCTTAATTATGCAGATTTTTTTTAATCATTACAATGAATCCAGTTGAGATTCTAGAAAGGAAAACTCAAGTCTGCCGCCATTGTGCAGCAGGATAACTCTTAATCTTAAACAGTCTTCAGTCTTCACCTAAAAGAAACAATCAGACAGTCACTCTCTTCTTGTTTTCTAAAAATGAAAGAGTAGACTAGAGTTACTAGTCTTCTTTGGTGGGCTAGAGGAAGCGCTGATTCTTCACAATAGGCCTAGATATCTATGCTTATAGCGCGAAAGGTGGGACGACCACCAATTTTAGGGCAAGTCAGAAGCATTCACCCTTCTGAAAACCTGTACTGTGACGGGCTAGTAAACGTATGGTGGTTGCTTTCTGCAGGCCTTTGCATTTTAAATATCAAGAGATGCTAAAACACCCCAGTTATACATTATAATATAGACCTGATTCATAATCATAATAATTAAAAATGAAATAGCAAAGTATACTACGGCCTTTGGAAATAGTTAGGCCCACGATTACCGGAGTAAAGCATAAACGCTTTGTAACAATTATAAAATCTTATGTGCAAACATGGACTGAAAATATAAGGGCTTCTTAAATGATTATTCTAGAAGTGTGAATGGGTAGTACGTAGAGAAGAATGGCGTAAGCAGGCATCAGTGATAGATTATATACTTGGCCTATTATTTCATTTCTATGTATGCAGTGTCAATATAGATGTAATGTTATCATGATATATTATTATTATTATTATTTGCAGCATTTTATGGATATTTTTGGCATATAACTTGTGGCATAATTTGCCTTTTTTGGGGGCATAATATTGGCATGATTCGGGATGAAAAAATGGCATTTTTCTGAGGGAACAGGATAATATGTTCTGTATTACGGAGGAGTGGTGGTCATGAGTAAAACTTTATTTTGCTACAGACGTAAAAGAGACTGCAAGATAATTTTAATGAGATCTATATGAAAGATAAGTCACAATGAATAACTAGAAAATTTAGACACACAGGAATAAAAAAGATGTGATATAGAAATATATAGAGACTAGAGAGAGAAAGATTCTTGGGAAAGAGTTTAGAAAATGTGGGCTGCAGTAGGACTTCAATTAATATAAAGTGCAAAAATCAGAAAAATAAAATGATGGCAGCAGTAGAGGGGGATGTAGACATTAATTGATTAAAATCATTTATCTAATCTATCTAGACCTACAAATTAGGCGGGCCGAGACTGCTCTAATCGATAGCTCTATGGAATACCAAAAGTTTAGTGATTACTATAAAATTGTATGTAAAGAAACAGAAGCTATGGGCGCACTCAGGCTTTGGATACTACTGCCGATCATTTCAGTCTGTACGTTTGGGAACTCAAAAGGGTAAGTTTGTAGGTAGTAACCCTGCTACTTGCCTACAAGGCAGTAGCAAAATGTTGCAAGGGCAAGTACTCAGTTGACTTTTATTGTACTAAATGACCAACTGTCCATGGCAACCAATTTTGTCTAGATGATCTTTACTTCTAACGCTGGTACTTCTCTTGGCTTCTGAACTTTGCACAATATGCGGGGTGAAATGAGGTGTAAAGCTAAGAACTGAATTAAATCTGGTCTTTTGTGAAGTCTTTAAAATAAAAATTGACTACAGATTTATAGATGCAGTCCCAGTGTATTTGATGGCAAATCATGATCTCATTTATCATGTCTTCTTTTAAAAATTTTTATAATCCTACCTAAGAAAGGAAAAGAGGGTGAAAACAAGATCTCTCTATAGATGTACAGTTAGAGATCTAGAGAGAAAGAGAGAGAAGTTCAAAGAAGAAAAGAAAAAGTATGAGATCAGAGTGTCTAATCTTAATCCTCCAGCCAAAAGTTAGGGCTGGGCACTCGAAACATATTGATGTACAGGTATCTGAATCGGATTGGGGTCCCATGTACCGGTTCCTCTGTGTAATAGTGTTACATAGATCTAGCAGGCCTAACGATTTGTATTTTAAGAGGTCAAGATTAAAACACAATAAAAGTTGGTGGCTACAGATTCCCATCAGGCAGCAGTTTCTGTAACCTTGACTAGCTTAGTAGCCTCATCATAACAGATACCAGTCCATATGTTCCGATCTTGCCACAACCCTGATGAGCGAGGCATCGGAACAGAAACCGGTTCAATACTTAGCTTGGACAAGAGGTGTTTAAAAGCTATTGCGCAAGGAACCGGTACTTAAGGCCTTGTCCCAATGGATAGGTTCTGCTTTCAAGAGTAAGTAAGTTCCTGGTATACTCGTACTCCCTTACCAATTTCTGCCCTGCACTACCAGAAGTGATGAGAGAGAGAGAGAGAGAGAGAGAGAGAGAAGAAGAAAAGAAGAAGAAGAAGAGAAGAAGAAGAAGAAGAAGAAGAAAGGAAGAAGAAGAAGAAGAAAGGAGAGAAGGAAGAAGAAGAAGAAGCGAAGAAGAAGAAGAAGAAGAAGAAGAAGAAGAAGAAGAAGAAGAAGAAGAAGAAGAAGAAGAAGCCTAGATCTAAATCTAGATCTAGATCTAGAATCTAATCATCTAGATCTAGTTTTAAAAATAAAAGAAGAATTGAAGACGAGGAAGAAAAAAGATACGGAAATGAAGAAGATGAGGTCGTAGAGGAATCTGAATTTAATTCTGTAAACTTTACCTTTCTGTCTTAATTATGCAGATTTTTTTAAATCATTACAATGAATCCAGTTGAGATTCTAGAAAGGAAAACTCAAGTCTGCCGCCATTGTGCAGCAGGATAACTCTTAACTAAACAGTCTTCAGTCTTCACCTAAAAGAAACAATCAGACAGTCACTCTCTTCTTGTTTTCTAATAAAAAATATTCGGCGAGAATAGATTGTAAGGACTAGAGTTACTAGTCTTCTTTGGTGGGCTAGAGGAAGCGCTGATTCTTCACAATAGGCCTAGATATCTATGCTTATAGCGCGAAAGGTGGGACGACCACCAATTTTAGGGCAAGTCAGAAGCATTCACCCTTCTGAAAACCTGTACTGTGACGGGATAGTAAACGTATGGTGGTTGCTTTCTGCAGGCCTTTGCATTTTAAATATCAAGAGATGCTAAAACACCCCAGTTATACATTATAATATAGACCTGATTCATAATCATAATAATTAAAAATGAAATAGCAAAGTATACTACGGCCTTTGGAAATAGTTAGGCCCACGATTACCGGAGTAAAGCATAAACGCTTTGTAACAATTATAAAATCTTATGTGCAAACATGGACTGAAAATATAAGGGCTTCTTAAATGATTATTCTAGAATTAAGTAGGATGAATGAGTGTAGTAGCGTAGAGAAGAATGGCGTAAGCAGGCATCAGTGATAGTATCAAATGCCACACAAAGAATGGCCTTTTCTGCGCTTCTTCCATATCTAAAGCGGGTGCAATAAATTCCTCCCCGAACAAAAAGTGTACTCGATCACAATATCCATCCATATCTGTCTGTCTGTTTGTTTGTCTTGCATATGAGGGGGGGGGGGGTTGGATGGATGGTATCATGGATGGATCAAGTACGATAGAAAGTGAGCGAGTCAGTGAAATATGGGCCCTTATGGTCTAGTGTCAGTTGAGATCGGCCACACGTATTTTCGGTTTTAAAAGGATAGTTTCAGTGAAGGTCTGTTTAGGGTTTATGTTTATGATGCAAATGCAGCATCTGGCAAAAAAAAAAATACTGGTCCAGTTGAAATCAATGTGGCCAAGTTACACGAACCCTGCTCTGCGTTCCGTCTCCGTACATGCATTCTTAAGACCTGGTAGACATTAAACCAAGAGGGAACTTTGTATTTCTCTAGATATCTGAGTCGTAGGCTTACTCGGCAACAATTTTATCAGTGGTATACTCAGCAAGATGCACATTCGTGTATCAATACACCCCTTCATATTGTATGAAATAAACTGTGAGCAGAACATTTGAGATCATTCTTGAATAAAATTTTTGTTTCTTATCAGATTTCTTTTGCTTTAACAGGTAATTCATGTACGTGTTTTAATGCGTATCATATTGCCTTGGCACCAATCACAGATTTGTAGCTGCTCCATCATGGCTTCTTACATCGCTCCCTGTAAGCGTTTCTCCCTGATAATATGATGTACTTATCGTTTAAGGGGGAGAAGTTAAATCAACTTGAGACGGATGGTTTGAGAGATGGTTGCTATTAATATAGTTCAAATAAGGTATTTTTTCAACTTTGGTGAGCAATTGTAACACATTGATACACCTAACACCACAGCCCCACAAAAAAGAACATCCCCTCCCCCTCCCCCTCTACAAAAAAAGCATTTCCTCAAAATTAATATTTATCCCTCACCTCAACATAACTGCTTTTTATTGAAAGTGAACTGGAGATCACATGCACACGTTCTTTTCTAATATCAGAATGCTATTCAAATACAAGCATAAATTATAATGATAGGCAGGCTCTATTTCTAAGTAGTTTTAGGCTCAATCATCAACACACTCCATGTTCTAGATACGATACTTCAACCTTGCATCATAGATTTACTGTAGACTAAACTTTGGTCATGATAAGATTGTCATTTGCCTCAATATGCTTGAATCCAATAGCACCCCACTATTGATACATGTATTATTTCAAAAATTGCCAACTTCTCCATATTATAATTAAAGCAGTCAAGCCAAAACCACCCCTTCCCCGAAAACAGTTTATATTTCTCACACTCTACGAACTTCTCCAAGTCGTTTACTTGTACTTTGATTCCCTTATAATCTAAACAGCCACTTCAATACTGACTTCATTGCGTCTGGTATAGTATTAATATTTTTCCTACACCAGTTCATGGAATGAAAGCATTATCAATGAATTAGCAAAAAAAAGTAATTATACCAGAGAGTAATTAGGTTGGTTTAACGCCTAACGTGAGCACTATATATGCGTTATCGTGGTTGGGCCCCAAGACTGACGTCTGACAAATTTATGTACAGCCACATACAAAACAGGACAGGAGTACCATGACTTCTGTCTCAGCTGGTCACATAATACTAGCATCATCCATATAAGGTAGTTAAAGTTATTTGATATTGATAATTATAAGACAACAGGATCACATGCACTTGAAGAGCACATAATGTTCTGCTTTATCTATATCTAATCTATATTTCTGATCAAAAGTCTTCCATTTATTTATTCTTTGTTGCGCACTATTTTAAGATTTAACTTCAGATGATGAAGGGTGGAAAAGACTATCTATATAATTATAATTGTTTATGAATTTTAAAATGAATGCGAAAAAAATAAAGCAATTTACGAACTACAAATTTCATAAATTTAACAAGGGCATTGGTGATTGCAACAGATTTATTTATTCATTTCTAACCATGAATCCTTTGTGCAGCATACTGAAGCAATGAACATGCATTATCAGAATTCAAAAGATCAGTCCATCCAGTAGATTGGTTCTTCCATCAAACAGGTAAATTTCAACTTATTTGATAAACATGCTCATGTTAACAGATCCACATAACAAGCTCTTAAAAGTAACACAGTACTTTTCACTTCCATACTCATACTTAGACAGTTGATAAAATTATGCTGCACAAAAGTTTATCAAGGAAGAAAATAAAAGAGCAATGTTAGTGCATAATTTTCTATGCCACATAATTCATGCTTTTGACAACTTGGTGTCTGCAGTTTTCAAAAATATATCCACACATTCCCTTGGAGCGGAAAAAAAAATGTCGTCATCAAAGAGGCCTGTAAGGTTATAATGTATCTCACTCAAAGGAAAACAAAAACAAAACAAAAAACAACATAAATCGGCTTAAATTGGAGCTATTTTGGTTGCAAACACAGCAGGCGCAAGGCACATCCCTATCAATGACTATTAATCATCTGAGAATGGACAAATAATATGAACAACCAGCATTCTATTTCTATCACTAACATGTTAACCTTTTAAAGAATGGAACAACCTTTTTGTGAATAGGCATTCGATAAACGCAAATTGTAAGAATAATCCTTTTTTTTCACCAACCCATTTCCTTAAAATGCTAGAATAAAGGACTGTTATTTTCCCACATAGGCAAATCTACGGTAAAAATACAGCAAAGGGATTTCTGTGTTTAAGATAAAGACGGACTAACCACCCTTGTGTTTTCTCTTTCCTTCAGATAAGAACTGCAAGTTTTATTATTAAGAGAAGTAATGAGTTCTCACGTATCATTTATTTAATGGATCCTTTCAATAATAAAAAAAAAAGGTGCATATAGCCTACTATAAGTATAACCACATATTTATTTGCCATCTCTAAAAATAAAATTATGCCACAAGTCCTCAGAGCAAAAAAAAAAAGGAACATAGATATGAACAAAAATGTATTTCACCCTTGTAAAGTCTTTAATCTTCATTGTCACAAAACTGCCATCTGAAGAGAGTAACTCTATTATTTTAGTCATGGCCTTAAAACAAACTAGTAAATTAATTTTAACATAAAATATTCATGTTATGGCATTGCCTTTTTTCCATTGATATTTCTTTTGGACAAGGGAACAAAAAACAGGAGATTCATGTCTTTAGGTGAAAACTTTAAAAGTCTACAAGGGATTTCATTTCAGAGCACTGGTATACTCTGTATGATAAGTGAGATACACCCTAAGTCACTTTTAAGTCCTGTCCATTTACAGTGCAACACACGAAAAATGCACTTACAAGAAGAAGAAAAAAATAGGACATTAAAGAAAGAGAACATTCATTGATCTGATCTGAGAAATAGTTTCTTTTTCTTTTTAGCTACAATCCTCTGGAAGGGAAGAATAGAGACCCAAGATCCATTAGTTTGTTTTCTACATCAGAAATATCACATAACAAGAGGTAAAAGATCAGTAAAAACATAAATAAAAGATTGCATAAAAATATAATTGTATCATAGGTTGACAAACAAAGCTTGGTACTTAATGAAAGTCACATGTATTTTTTGTTTCCAAACTAGGGGTAATTTTTAAGTAACTTAATAGTTTAGCAGAGTTTGACAATAAAATATCAAATGACATAAAAAAAAAGAAAGAAATCCTAACCCTAATCAATTGGGTAGCTCCATAGTCTGAACCAGTACACGCTCAAATTAAATAAAGTTGTAATAATTGAGGTAAAGCTGATTAACAAATAGTTTGATCTCTATAACAGACAGTATATAAATTCGATTACACTTTTCAAACAGTCACTTATTCAATGAAAAAAAAAAAAAAAGCATTGATAAAATTTATTTTCCTTTTTTTTTAACAGCCAAAGAGAAAAATAATTAAAAGATGATGTTAGATTTATCGCCCCCCCCCCCCCCCCCCAAAAAAAAAAGAAACATATATATATAGGTGTTTGTCAACCTAGTAGAACGGAAGGACTCAGATATTTTTACTTTCCTTTGTGTTGATTGATTCACAGATTATTTTTGTGTTCTTTTTTGGAGCTTTTGATTTTCTTTAAATAAAATACCTGCTTAGCCAAAAATCTCAGCACAAGAATATGCTTTTGCCTGACAGCAACACATATCATTAATAAATAAAAGTAGAGGTTAAGTCTTCCCTAGAAGATAAATTTAAAACAACAACAAAAAACAAACAAACAAAAAAACTTGATATTTACATATGTTAACACAACTGAATACTTGCCTAGAGCAAGTTGATAAAATAATGATTCTGACCAGACTCACATACTATAATTAGTTTCAAAAGGTATGGTTCATTAAGACACAAAAAAATTAATGACTTAGTTATGACATACATGTGGAATTACGCACATCTTATTTGTTACATTTTTTTCCAGAAAGCATTGATAAAACGCTTTGGGATTTTTTAAAACATATTTTACATTTTTTTTTGTTGAAAGAGGTTAAAGGAAAAAGGCATTTCATTTTTATATATTTTTGCGATTTTTTTTCTTTGATCAAGCAACTGAATAGATTCTGAAAACATGGTTCATAGTTCAGAGATTTCTTAAACAGCTTGGCTTAATCAAAATACAAAAAGTACAAAGAGCAAAATGTTATGAGAATCTTAAATTCTCACAGCAAATTGCCTTTTGTCCAAATGATTTTTTTTTTATATACACAAAGCAAATATTCTCATCGCACACATGCACATCCAGAAACCACATTTGCACAGGGAATTCATATGCTCATTAACAACATTCAAAATCCATAGAAGAATAATGAGCTTGAGCATGTCATTATTCAACAAGTTTCGAAAGCATAGTTTCAAAATCAAATGTTTGAAGAAATTGTGGAGCTATATTCTTCCCACAATTGAAAAAAAAAAACACAAAAAACTCAACAACAAACTAGTTTTATCTTTTTAACTGAGGAAATTGTGACAACAGTTCAATGATATGACTCTTAATTTCTTCCGAATTTTTACTCAAACTACTAACTTTTCCACTAAATCATTAGTTTTTTCTTCTTCTGATATCTGTTTATTTTAATGAACCAACAAATGTTGATATGTAGTATGGATAAAACAGATAATTACCATTCGGCATACATATTGTGTATTTTATAACTTCCCATCAATGACTTAACTCTGACTATTCAAATTCCACACATTATTTTTATCTGCCATTACAGTGTACAAGACCTGTATTTTCAAAATACTTTTACCACACACATTTTGCTCTCACAACGACATTGCTATTTTTTTTTCAATTCTTGAGGAGTCAGTTACTTCAAACATGCATTCACGCAATCTAAGTGAAAGACTATAGTTCATTGATCTGCTTTTCACATCATGTAAAACTGTGGTTTATATACACACTGTACAAAGGGAAAATTGTCAGTTGAGCCAATTTCTTGGTTAAACAAATGGTGGAGCTTTAGGACTCATGGTATGGGTGCATATTTTATTTGACATCTTGGTGGTAAGAACTTGCACCCTCTGATTTTAAATCAAAGAGAAAACAGCAACAAAGAGAACTTCAGGGGGAAAGACATGGGCAATTTCTTTTATCTACAATGGGAAGATAAAATGAAAATAGCACAATTTTAGATTTGCAGTGCTTTTACTGAGATTTTTTCTCAGCGGTCATGGATGGCAGAAAGGATCTTTGCTTTTGCAAATCGAATTTACAGGTTGAGGTTTAAAATTTACACAAAGTAACTGTTCTCACATCAGACAATTTCTATAGCAACTACTGGTACATCCAACAATTTCTATCAATCTCATATAGCCTCTACAAGCCCAGGTTTCTGGCACATTGTAACACACAAAAACTTTAAAATCAATGTTCATGCATTCGTTATGTCCCACAACCAAGCACATCCAACATTGTGTAATTGTTTGACAAATTGGCAGCAGCAAAAGAGGTTAATGATGGAGAAACAAGTAAGTCCTTATATGTTAACTGGTTGTAATCTTGAAGGAAGAGCATAAATAGAAACGGTATGTGAAAGAAAACACTGGAATATTGTAATAGTATAGCATTTAACACAGAAATTATTGTCAAAATTTGCAGAAATCAGGCAAAAAAATAATGGCAATATTTGCAGAAAAAGTACTTAAACCGAACAAATATTGTCCAGGGGTATAAGCCATTAATGTCACAACATACCATGCAGACCTTAAGTTATAAGTTATATTCTCAGGAGGCTATGGTTATAGTCTTCGAAATGAAAGAGATAAAGAAATAAAAGCATTAATAGAACTTAACAGAATTTAAATTTTTCCAAAACTTCTCAATCATTGTATACTCATACAGGTGAAATGGGAATCGCACACTGACACTTGAAGAAGCAAAAAGACATGATCTTCGCAAAGTTCCAAGAATAAATTTAACTTATTTGGTAGCATCTTGGCATAAAATTGCTAAACTGATAAAAACATGTTCAGCGAACAAAGTGAGGTTCAGCTTTGATGTACAAGAACAACAAAAACAGCCTATTGATTCTTGGCAGGGCTCAACTAGATTATGAAACGGGTATTTCTAGATTATGTGTAATACATTTTTTCAGTGACTAAAGTTCCTATCTAATGCTCTTGGAAAACGAAATACAAACATTTACCCTGACTGCTATTTACAATGTTTTTTGGATTGATATATAATATGAGATTAAGCTTTGTTCTGTAGAATGAATATAAGTTAATATTTGTTATTGAGACACGAATAAACCCTTGTCTAAATTGAGATTTCAATGAAGAAAAAAGGACACACGTATTCCATGTTAATCCCCATGGCAAATTATCAGGTATATGTGAATTATATTTGGAATGCGCATCGTAATGGATGATCAAAGCTGTCTAAGCCAGCAATTGATGTCAAATTCAACACCAGAATTACACAAGTGTTATGTTATCTTAGAGATAATCGATGGGCAAGGTTGGTCTCTTTCAGAATAAAGACATACATGTACTTATTTTTGACAAGTTGAAAATATTAACGGCATTTCCATGGATATCCCCCAAAATTTACGCACTTTAACTACATAAATGTATTGTTGGAAATTCTTTGACGCCTGCCTTCATACAAAGTTTTTCTTTCTTGCATTTACTCTAACTTCACTTTGGCTGCCTAAGTTGCAGAGAGAAAGGCCAAAGACCACATGCAATGTGTTATCCAATTCCAAGGGTTGTTGTTCATAAAAAGACAATAGTGATCTTTTAATTTGCTCAAAGTATGGAATTATTGTATCAAGTTATCACATAATGTGTTTTATGGACAGAAAGTTTTAGTCAATAACTTAAACAAAAAAAATTTCAAATATTGCTTCACAGGCCTCATTCCCTAAGCCATCGAAAAAATGAACATAAAGATATGGAAAGAGTAGAGCACCAATAAGATCACAATTCCTTTGACTGCAGAACATACTGTAAATTTAATTAAATTATGAATTTAAGGAGGGGAGCGCCCTAATCAGATCTGAGCTGATATTTTGATTCAACGAAAATGACATTTTACACCTCACTTTTGTTTAGTATTCCACTGAAGGTTTAATATTTGTTTTTACAATTTTTTTTTATACATGTATTTGAGTTTCTTTAAGGACAGAGGAGAGAGATAAAAAGGGACACCCTTTTGCACCATGAAAATTGAACTTTAAATGATAAATTCTAAGAACTCTACCATATAAGAATTACTAGGGGGCTATTAGAGTATCATAATGGTAAGCCTATGATGAACATAAAGAGAAAAAATAAGAAACTGTAATATTGGTCAATACATCAATAATGACATCTAAGTTAATTTAAAATAGTGCTCACATGAAAATTGTATTTGATGGAAAGGTTTGGTAAAGAGAAATCACATGCTACTTTTCCCTCCCCAACATCAATCTGCAATTTATCAATTCTGAAAGATAACTATTGAAGGACAAAAAAGGCTGCTGAAAAAGGTTTGTACCATGAATACGAAACCAGGTATTTTTCTTTGTAATCAGACTAAGTAATAACGGCAACTTCTATCTACTCCCAAGTTAACCTCTAAAAGAAAAAAAAATATCAAAGCAGTAAATCATAATTAGTTGTAAAAGAGTTCATATTAATGCTAAATATTTTTATATCATATTCCAAAAGCAAGGCACATCTTTGGGAAAAAAGGACAAATAAAAATAAAACAAAAGCCAAAAAAAAGAAAGTAACTGAAATTCTTGGCACACATGCATATTAATTATATGCCAAGAGGAAATTGGAAGACACTATGGTGCAGACAACATCGAGATAAAGTAATACCCTAGTAATTTAAATTCAACAGTTAATCAGGAAGACAATATAGTGACACAGAAGCACTCTGACAGATCAGGACATTGCCATATAGTTCCATTTTATCTGTCTAGCTTAACAAAAGTAGAAAACGTAATGCTTTAGGACGAGTTAAGAAACAGAATTTACCATTTGCTTTAAAATACGGGTAAAACAAATTAACAAGAAAGTTGTAATTTTTTTTTCAAACTCAAAGAGGTCATATTACCAAAGCTACAGCAAGATGATTAGCCTATAAAAAAACCCTCACTGAAAGAACTGTAAATCAAAACTAATCCAGACCCCCCCCCCCCCCCCCAATAAAAAAAAACAACAACAAAACAAATAAACAAAAAACTGAATACTTGTATATATTGCAGGATATGGAAAGAGTTTTATATTGTACCTCAAGTGAACGCTCTAGCCTATATTAATGCAAGAAATTAAACACATTTTTCCAGGAAACTTTTTTCAACAAATATAAACCTGTCAACCAGGCATCCTGGGCGATAGTAGTAAGTTGTCTGTAGGCCATGATTGTAAAGTTTACAGATAACAGCAGTCAAATTTAACCAAATATTCAAGTCAACCAAACTACATACTACTGTAGCTTAAATTTTTTTTAAAACCACAAAAAAAACATTAGTAAGGAATTTGAATAAAGGGTAAACATTACATTCCTAACTTCTAAATAAGTGGATGTCCCAGAAAAATGAAATGTACAGTCAAACATGAGCTAGCTTAGGGCTGAATGTGAAAAAAACGTTTTCACATGAATCCAAATAATGAATTAAGAGGCACCTGAGAACTATATCAAACCGTGCAGGATTTAAAAATGTCTACCGCGTGCCGGCCAGTATGCTGTTTTAAAATCAAATTTACACTTAGTGTTACTTAGATTCAAGTACAGGATACAGAAGTACTTTGAGAGTCTATGTTTGAGTGAATATCAATATCATTTAATTTTAATGCCACAATAAAGTTTTAGTATTAGAAATCAACCTGTTCTGTACCTTTCTCATCGTTTTAAAGATGTGCTTAGTATTGAAGAAAATAATAAGCTACTGCAGCTTTTTCATTCGCCTTTTTTGCTTCAGCAAAGGGGAAAAAGCTTTTACGAGAATAATTAACATAATTATTTAACTTGAACATTAATCCCTGTACGCTCAACAAAAAGCTGAGGAGAGGCAAGGGACAAGTGATCCATCAATATTGCAAGACAAAATAGCTACGAGACATCATCAGCAAGAGCCACCAATTAACTATCGCTCAGAATGTAACATATTTTTAAAGTCTTTGGCATAAGAAAAAGAAGGCTTGTATTGCCATGTACAGCAACAGTAACAGCATCTAAAAATTTGGTAAAACAAAACTATCTTAGAGGCATCTAGGTTAAATTGGGCATCTTATTTGGTTTTCAATGTAATCTACAAATGTATTTACAGCCATTAAAAAGGTATTTAGAATTGCCTCTCTAGCACCTGTGCATGTTTTGTGCCTTTGTTAAAAAAAAAAACAAAAAAAAAACACTCTTGCAGTATTTGGATGATGATTTAAGACTTTAAGTGTTTCCGTGAATCATAAAAACCATCAACCTTACTAACCCACCAGCTGTTTACCAAGTTTTCCTTAATTTTTACCCATTATCTATAATATATCTGTAACCATAATGCTCATAGCATTCTACCATCACATTTTCTTCTAACCTCTAAGTCAAACACTGATAAATTATGATAGTAAACATGGCATTTTGAAAACCAGGAAAATATAAACACTGGTAACTTAACGAACCCAAAAACTTAACAATGTTGCATCATTTCTGAGTTGCAATATCTTCTGACTGTTGACAACATAAATAAAAGATGCTGCTGTTGGAAGCAAAAAAGAAAAAGAAACCAAAAGCTGAAGCAAACACAAACATGGCAAATAAATAAATAAAATAACTGACATTACATCACAGCCAAAGTAAACCTCCCTCTTTCCCATGTCCCCTATCCTAAAGAGTTTTACTCTTTGACCTTAAAAAAAAAGATGATGAAAGATTGGCTACTGAAAACCAATTGTCATGAGACTCACTGAAGTTCTTATCGATATTTGTAAAGCCACAACCAAGAGACAATAAAAGCCATGTTAATTTTTTCGCATGACATTGATGCTAGCTACATGCTTGTGCTTGTCCCTTGTGGTCAAAATCGTGAATGAGACGCTTGATATGTCCAAGCTTGTGGTGCAGATAGTTCATTCTATCCTTCCTTTCCATGAATTTTGGATCAGATCTTTGAGCTTCATATTCCTCCAACACCTGTTGTTTAAGAACCTGTGAATGTGGTAACAAAACACATCATGAACACAATTTTATGACAGTTTAAACTTCACATAGTCATAATCTGGGAGGCATGCAATTTCATTCACATTTCTGACTCAGTGAATGTTTTGAAAAGAACAAGTAATTAGGCAATGTTAGACTTTTGAACTGCATTATATCCTTATTAGACAATCGATTTTTTTTCAAGCTGCTGAAAAAATAAAATAAAATTGATAGTTAACAAAAAATGTTTTGAATATTATTTCTTCTTTAATAATAAAAAGAAAAGCAACGACCCCCGAAACAGGCTAAAACAAGGAGAAAGATGCTAATACCATATCAGAGGTATAGGCTTTCATAGTTAAATAAAGACTTACCCATGTTTTATTTCCAAAATCTTTTTTGTTTTTTGTTTGTTTGTATAACAGGCTGCAGTTTCAAAAGTTGAGGTATCCATTAGAACACATTAAGAACTTTGAATAAGTAAGAACTACAGCTAAGCAACATTTTTAAACATTAATTTTCTCTTTTTCTTTAAAAATTACAAGAATTATGATACTAAACAGCATCTCCTTGGGCAGAACTTAAGCCAGTGCCATGAACTCCCATGATCAAAGTTTGGAGCCCAAACCCTTTTAAAAGATTACAGATCTAAGCCATAAGTATTTTTAACCTTTAAGTACCAGCATCTTATCAGTCTAAACCAATAACAACATATGAGGGTACTTCATGCTTTTTGTTACGAATAAAATGGAAAGGGGCAAAAACAGCTCTTATCGAAAGCATGTTTAACACCCCTCTCTATTACTTGGCTAAAATTTAGCTTCAACAATGCCTGAAGATGCTGCCTCAGTAAATCAAGAGTTCTACTCATCACAACCTACTGATTTAAAAAATCATTAACAGTATTTATATCCTAAAAACATGTAAGCATCTCATTTTGTTTTGAACCGCTTTTTAAGGATTTGATAAACACTACTAAAAAGCACACTGTAGAGTCTTCAATTTTATACCTCAAAATCAGGTGTGCCCTCCTCAGTTTGATCTATTTGGGATCGCAAATTCTGAAATTTCCGAGCAACAGCATCCACCTCTTGGTGTAGTTCCTTGTACTCTGTGTATTCTTTGTTGAACTCATACTTGTACATCTGACGCTGTTTGGTATCCATAATTTGCTTGAATTCTCTGGAATAAACAAATTTAAGGCTTAATAGACTTGTCATTTTATAATTTGATCATATATTGGCCCTTTGTAACTTATGACTAGATATCACATAATTTTAAATTCAGAATCAAATATTTTTAAGAGAGTAGGAATAAACGAAAAGTTTAACATATTTTAAAGGTGCCATAAGAACATTTCGAAATCAGGCGCAAAGCGGCAAAGTCCGAGATTTTCTAAATTCTTTTTAATTTATAGGTGCTCCATTTACATCAGGGGGTTCCACATCATGTGTAAAAATAGCAAAATCCAACACCCAATGTTTTTTGTTAAATTATCATGTGACTTAAATGGGGAAGTCACGGACACTTTGTTTTGACGTGCAAAGCAGCCACATCAGTCTAAGCTCAGCAGATTCTGAAGGTGTGAATCTGGGTTGAAACTAAATTATATAGGCATAGGATATTGATTTTTAGGTTATAAAGCAGAAGTGTGTAAACATTACTTCTGTGTACTTTTCATCAACTTTAATGCAGTTTTTTTACTGTTAATAATTGTAAAATATGTCAACATGTGTTGCACTCAGACATAGCCGCATTTTTCTATATAAACTTGACTGCTGTTTAAAAAACATGGATGCTTTGCACGCTATAAAGAAAAGTTATTTTTTATTGTCATCAATGAAAAGTATACAATGGTAAATTAAACAGATTTAAAGAACAAAGAATAATGATATTGTTCCTCGATATATTTTGTAATGTATGTGTATAATTTACATTGTTTTATTAAAAATAGAACTTTGTAAATAAATGTGAGCAGAAAGAGCTAAACAAGAAAGTATATGATGTTTTTTAACTTTCTTTTGGAAACTAAAAATATTTCCTGCAAGTTACCAGTAGCAACCCGCTCAGCTCCTCTAAAGATATTTAGTATGTTCAATTAACCAAACCAATATGTGTTGAAGATGCTTAATGTTTCTTAAGATAGCACATTGCAACCAATAGCCACCAGCATAGCCACCACCTAAATTAGTAGACCCAAGTACTCAAATTTGGTTTCCTTACCAGCAATTTCAAATATTTCAATTAATGCTTAAAATGCTTTGGTAATTTTAGTACATGTAAAACCAAATAACACGTGATTGTTTTCTAGGACGATGACATTGAAACTAGTCTTTTAAAATAATATGATATTATTGCCTATTCAACAATAAAGAATGTTATTTGGCAACCTGTATTATGTGTACTGATAAAAAGGGAATAAAAGTCTTTTGGATTTATACCTAGGTGATTCGTCTCCATAACATCTGGTCAATTTGAGCCTCATGAAGACTGGGAGCGAGGGCAGAAAATACAAACTGAGCAAGTCACTAGAGAGGCCTCAAACCCAAGGACCTCCATTGTCCAATAATCTAGACGTCCCAACCTCACAACCAGGCCTACCTACATGACAAAGCCCCATTTAGGTATTCCCAGAGAAAAATAGGTTCAAACACAGTAATGCTTTTCTCTATTAGTTGAGTTGGCGCTGATTATGATATATGTACCATGTGTATATGGAGTGTCTATACACACTATATAATTATGTATACTGTATAGTGTTTTTACCCCAATATTACTATATAATAAAAATATTTCAAAAATATAACAAAACAAAACAAAAACAAACAAAAAAATACTTTAAAAGGGATTTGTCGATTACATAAATTCCCTGCAGTTACTTTGCGGTCTCCTTGGGAATTCATAACCAAGACAGCAAATGATTACCTACATTTTTCTAAAAAATATTTTGACCAAAAAATGGCTCTGTGTAATGTATAGAAAGTATATTGAACATTCCTTTTTCTAAAACTTCAATTTCAAGCAGACACACAAAGAAAAAAGAGAGAGAGAGAGAGAGAGAGAGAGAGAGAGAGAGAGAGAGAGAGAGAGTAGTGTAGTTGTACTTGGGTTGGTTTAACGTCCAACATCAGCACTATGTAGCTATATTGTAGACCGACCCAAGACTGACATCTGGCAATTTTATGTGCTGCCACACACGAGATAGGACGGAGATACCATGACTCATGTCTCAGTCGATCACATTTAACTGACACCGACCCAATCAGTAGGGAGCGAAATCGGCAGGACTCGAACCATGGACCTTTTTCGTCGAAAACCGACGTTCTACCCCCGAGCCACTGCGCCCCCCAGCAGAGACTGACAGAGACAGACAGGCAAACACTGCTAAATTATAATGACAAACATAGCATTTTTAAAACCAGGAAAATGTAAACACTGGTAACTAGAAAAAAAAAAAAAAGAATATCGCCTACCCATAAAATACCTAAATCATGCATAAGTTTTCTTTCGTACACGCACAAAGCACTTGAAACTTTCTTCATTATTCTCTAGTCTCTGTTGCGTGATCAATAAGAAAATTGTAACCTTATCTCAAGTACATGAACCCTTTTCGTCAAAACAGTGGCATTGGTCAGAAAGTTGTACCGTTTCACATGACCCTTGGGCTAGAACAAAATACATAGACAAGGACTTGGCTAAAATGTAATAGGTGAGGGTCATGAGCTTTTTGCAAAATCTGAAACCGGCTAGTCTTGGGTCTCTTGATGAGAGGCGTGCAAAGGCAGATAAGTGTATTATTGGAAAAAAAATTGCTGAATATCTTCACTTTGAAAAATCAGTACATTCCTTGGAAAGTCAGGATTCACAACAAAAATCGGTATCTACCAATCAAATCGGTACAAAAATGCAGATCTGTTACAATTATAAGTATAGGAAAAACTGGCAAAAGTAGATCACCAATCTGTCAATCTATTTGGGTCTTTATCAGCCTATGATAACAACTAAGTTCTCTCTTACTTTGAAATATATAGACATTTCTAAAAGCAAACAGATAGACATACCTTAGATAATCAGGTTCACTATCATCATCAGCATTTACTGTAAAAGAAAAATGAAATTTGGCATGGATTAAAAATTCTAGGATTTCGGCATATTGTTCAATTCAGTTATAAACATAATGCTGTGAATTGCAAAGATTAAAGAAAATTAAAAAAAGATCAATCTTGATTTATATATATAGGCATGGGTGAGAGTCACAAATTTCCAAAAGTCTGCAGAACAAGTGAATTTTAATAAATTTACTGCAGGTTTTTTTGTTAAGATTCCATAACCACACTTCTGCAGGGCTGCTTATTATACAGATTCATTAAAACCATAATAAATAAAAAAATTGGAAACCCAAATTGAACCAGTCATTGCACTTTTTCAAGCTAAATAATGGTCATGATAGGCAAAATTTTGGAAAATGTTTTTGCTTAGGCCTTATGAGGATTTGAGACCTGACATACTTTTCTCTTCTTTTAAAAAAAAACATTTTTTGGCGACAACCGCTGTACCAAAAGTCTAATCGGCCATAAATAAATATAAATCGAAACCTAGGAAAAAACAAACCATTTTGGTCATAGTGATATTGTATATACACACTGCATGTATATTTTCAACTTTGAACTAAGCCTGGATCTAGATTTGATGTCAGATATTTCTTAGATTGAGAAAGTGAGAGAAAGAGATTGGAGAGCGATTGGCACTACAATCCAAAGTGTATACGGCATGGAAAGTGTGCGGGGGTGGAAATTCCGTGCATTCTTCAATGTGTGGGTGTCTGAATCTAATAAAAACATTTTTTTATGAAATTGTTTATTATGCATTTTTTCAGCATCTGTACGCGTAGACTTTGTTAATTTTTGATCGCTGATTACGAATCTGTTTTCAGATTTTCGCTACGATCACTGGTTACCGATCTATGTCCAGCTCAAAATACGGGCCTACTTCATTTCCGGTCAACTTTCAGGCGACCACGCACCTGTTGACGCCAGATCTAAGCGCAGCGCTTAGATCTAGCACCATGAGGCGAGGCGACAAAAGAGGCGGCCTTTTTTTAGGCGTCTACTCTGTTTACTGTAACACTTTTCATATGAAATAAATTCTCGCTGCAAAAAAGGGAAGCTTGGGCGAGATGGTGCGACATCCACTGTGTTTCCACGTTTAATAAGCAAACCTTCAAGAGTGATTGACACATGTGTACAGCGACCCAGAGCAGTGGTGGCTGAATAGTCAAGTCACGCTTACTCCTCAGTGATTGAATGCTTACCAAAAATGGCCCGAATGCCTACCCACTTCCGCATAACCTAACAACTTCTACCCACCTATGATTTTCATTCGGGGGCAGGGCTACTTATAGGGAAAGGGGCCAGGTTTCATCATTTCCCCGACTTATCCGGCTCTCTTAAAACGGGTTCTTCGACTTTTTGCGAGTTCAAAAGCGGGTTTGTAGCAACATAAATTAAAGAGAGAAAAAAAGGAGGTTTCATAGAAGAAGTGGGTTTGTAAGCGGAGAGTTCTTAGATGGAGACCACTGCACTGAGCATTTATGAGAAGATGGTAAATAGTCTTATGAAATCTCATTAGGCTAGCACTCTCCCACCCATGTATAGGCTTAACATGAACCGTACCATCAAAGTTTTCTCTATTAGCTGTTGGTGAGGACTGTTGATTCAAAGTTGGTTTCACAACACTGACAGGCTTTTCTTCAACCATTTTTCTTTCAGAATGAGCAATCCGTTTTCTCTTGTTTGGATTTGAGCTAGAATCATCCACATCATCTGCCAAACTCCGTTTCTGTAAATAAATTTAAAAAAAATAAAAAGGAAATGAAATCATCCATTCAATGTAGATTAATGTTTATGAGAAAATTTGTAGCATTTTGTAGTCCCTCCTAGGATGTCACTACTTAGGATCTTCAAAGGAATGACATTTAACCTGCAAGTCCTCTGTCCTTCTAGAACTAATTGTAAGTGTAAGCTGTATAGCTGCCAGTTTCCTTTGAAATTGCATACATCTCACTTCAGTTCGTATCCTTCTCTATTTTTTTTTTTACACCTAGTAACTTGTTATCAATGCATTTTGGTGTCTTTCCCAATCGAGAGGTTATTATTTCATCGGGGATATCTTTGATTTAGAAAAGATGGTACAGCAGCAAAGGTAACTCTGTATTGTCTGTTCCTGATCACATTCAGTAAAGCGTGAAGAAGGTAGATAGATGTCTTAGTTATTAGCTAGTAAAAAAGTGTAGCAGATCAGTCCCGGGAACCCTAACAAAGAGCCAGAAAGCAAAGGTCCCTTTTGATCTGCAAAACATACTACTAAAACCAATTAATTGTGTCAAAATCAACATCCATGGAGAAGACAGAGCAGCAAAATTGTTCAAGGTTTAATGAATTTCAAGACATCACAAGGGATGAAGACAGGCGTTTAACAAATAAATCAAAAAGCATATTCTCACCTGATTGTTTCCAGGACTTTCTGGATTGCTGCTTGCAGGAGAGACAGCTGGAGATGTGTGATTGGCTCTGCTCTCTTGCTGAAGGTTTCTGAGGAAAATCACAGAAATATCATTTAGATTATGTCTTACTTCATTTTTTTTCAGGACTACTTTAAAAACCTTCAAAAAGGCATGCTATTCCCTTTCCAAGAGCCATTAGTGATGAGCAGTGCAAATAAAGATATTAATGCGGAGCAAGAAACAAAAGTTGAAAAATTTTTTCTTCAAAACCATATGTTTAAAAAATCCACGAAAGACGAGTACCTTTTTAATAAAACTTTATCCTCATCTGAATAGAATGGCCATTCGAGTCGTACATAAGCCCAGCCCCCTCTTGCTAAAGTATAGCTGTTGTCTTTGTTCATAACAGCCACTTGCTGAAGAATTGCTGCGAGACTGTTTTTGTCTTTTTCTCGAATACCATCTGAGGATGCAGATATTTTTTATACAAAGGTATTTAGACAATATATAAAATGGTGCTTGCATTCACAAATCTTAAGGTAAAACATTTTCATCTAAAAAGCACTACATAAAAGAATACTGTAGATTAGAGTATTTGAAAATGTAATCAACAATAAAACCTAATTTTAAAATTTTTTTTTTTATTTCACAACAATTAAAAACAGCCTGGTATGCTATTGTAGTTGCGCCACAGTTCACAAAACAAGCTACACCTGAACTTAATTTTCTACAAGTTAATACATCAACATCTACTATTGTCACCCATAAAATGTCTGTTTCTTATAATAATAACAATTTTTTTCATATAGGGCAGCAATTATATACCCATGAATCCAGTGTTCCAACACATGTTTGATGTGAGCCATTCCATGTTGTCATATTATCAATGCAAAAGACATACAAGACCATTAAGGACAAAAAGATCAACTTGTTTACAACAATACATCTCGGGCTTGACATTAGCTGACCCAACGCCTTTTTCTTGAGGGGCATTCTCTGGGGTTTCTTTTTTTTTTCTTTATTACAAGTTCATATTTTCTGAGTATATTTGGAGAAAAAAAAGACTGAAATTGGGGTAATATGATGACAATGTTCACAATTAATCAATATATTTGTTTAATAAACGCCTGCATACCCTTTTGAAGCCTATGTATCAGCTCTGGTTTCTTATAGGGTCTTAGGGCCAATAAGTGTATCACACGGTCCCTTTGAAGGAAAAAAGGAGAGAAAAAAAAACATATTTTGTATATGCACACAATTTAAAACTAAAAGCCTTCTTTGAAAAAAATCTAAATGTAGACTGTGAAAGGAAAAGTAAATAGACAACATAGGCAAATGGCAATAAAATGGTGAATGTTTTTCTTGAAAGATAGAACAGAAAATGTGCATCAATTGTAATGATTAGTTGCCTCAGTTTCTTTTTTTGTCTGATACTTCTTATACTGCATCATTTCTGGTATAGTGTACATTCTGTGGAACACACTTAAACCAAAAATATCTGCACCAAAAAGAAATAGAAACCATTGCAGTCTTCCTTCTTTTACCATGTTATAAAACCAATGTTAAACCGAATTTGTCACGCAGCATACTATAGCTAAACCGAAAGGAAATTACTGACTTTATCCCCCTGGCTAGTAGAGTTTCTCGCAAAAATCGTCTCATTCTGACACACCTTTCCCTATCTATGCATTGCAGTACCCCTGCTAGTCATGAGTCATCAAATGTATCATTAACAAGGCCCACCATCACCCCTACCTATGCATTGCAGTACTCCTGCCAGCCATGAGTCATCAAATGTATCACTAACAAGGCTCACAATTACCCCTCTTTCGCTACATAATCAGCGCTAGCAATCGACACACAAGTACTCGCTCATCATTCCGAGCCATCTGGGCCCAGCCCAATGCAGCCTCAAACACTATGTGCGAAGCAAAGCAAACACTTTTGCATCACTTTTTACAGTTACACATCTAGACCTAGTCCAACATAGTAAATGTTGAATGTGCGAAGCCAAGCAAACATTGTTGCATCACTCATCACTGTTTGTGCCCACGGGATCATAGATCCAGGCTAGCTGAGTGGCTGCTGGGCCCAAAAACTAGGTGATGCTAAATTGTTTGCAGTGGTACAGACTTGCAAACGCATTGTTACGGTTACTAGATCTAGAAGTAGGGGTCCAGGGGTGCCTTGAATTTGAAAAGGGAAGAGGGGGAGTTCTAGCTCCAGAAAGAAAGGATAGGCGAGGAAGGAAGAGAATAAGCAGAGTGAATTTTTTGTTACACAAGTTTGGGTGCCGGTTACTTTTGATTGGATAAGAATAGAGATCTTAATAAGATCGATCTAGTCTTTTCTTTTTTAAAGGCACCCGTAGTTGTTATCCCCACGATGTAATTTATTATTTCGAAACATAGTCAAAAAGAAAACCATGACCTCCACATAGAAATTCACACTTCACATCTTGAAAGGAGTTAATGTCATCAAGAGAGAGAGAGAGAGAGAGATGGTCAGGTCAGACAGAGAATGAGATAGACATACGGATACCAGATTTCTTTCTAACATTCAAATAAAAAAAAAAAAAATGAAAAAAAAAAAAAAACCCCCCCCCCCCCCCCAAAAAAAAGACAAAGGCAAAACAGAAACAAAAAACAAAATGAATATCCTTTCTTTTGAGGCCCCCACTGGACTAAATTCATTTCACATTTGTTTAAACAGGGGATATTACCCAATTTTTCATTGCAAATTCTGTGGCTCCTTTTTTGTTTTATCTGATTATGTCTCAACCAAAATTAGACCCCTACAATTTTGGTTTAAAGGGGTTCCACTGTATATATGATGGTTAGTCTTAGTGTCGTCTGAAACTGGATTACTGCATAATAAATGAACTAGGAATAATACAGCAATAATACTCACAATTAGACCATGAAAAAAATAATCAACAAACAAAACAATCGGCGATAACTGATTAATACCGTTTTAAATTATTCAAAAATCCTAGGCAACATTTCTAAACTTTGCTATGACATGCAAGTGTGGTACTTTTCAAGCATTAAGAGTATAATGCATACCTGTATGGCATATTGATAGCACCTGAAGACTGCTTTGTGGTGGATGACATCAATACTCTTGATTGCTGACCGCTACTGTTAAGATTGCCAGATGACTTATTAGATGATGAAACGTTGCTAAGGGTGGGTGAATGCCGACTGATTCCACTGAGACTTGGAAGGCTTGGACTATTTATCTCTTTTGGAGATGAAGAGGCTAAATGTGTAGGTAATGTTGCATGTCCGATACCCTGACGACCCAATAAGTTTGATGGGCCTGGAGCTTTTGACACTAAACTAGTTGGCTTGGAAACTGGAGGGGGTATTCTTAGACTGCCAGGAGGCAACACCTTCTTGACTTTTTTCCCAATGAAACGGCCACCTGGTTTGATTTCTTTAGTACTGAAAGACAAAAAAAGAAGTTTTGCATATTAAGCATTGAAATTTAAGTCTGACCTTAAATATAAACTATAGAGTAATTCATTAATTAGAGTGGAATCCTAGTTACATAAATCAATCCAATACATAGCTTTATACAAAGAACATGTGGTTATCTCTAAAACATAGTGTGACTCATTTTTTTTAATGTTCATATCCCACAATTTTTCAAGATTTTTTACATGAACTGAAACAATGTATTTAGAGAAGAAAAGCTTTCAGCAGATCACAATTTATAATGTAAATTTTACAAACTCTGTGATCTTTCTATACAAAATCAAAATAAATAATTATGTAACCTGTCAAATAAATGTAATTATTAAATCTGAAGCATAAAGCCATAAACTAGCATAAAAACATACCACACTTTCTTGCTTTCTTCTTCTGCCATGGTCATCCTAGCTCGAGTTCTATCATAAACATCATCTGTAGCATGTACAGCCACACGGTAAGACATGGTGCCCATACTTTCGAGACTGCTACTATTATGGAGAAATGTACAGACAAAAGTGGTATCAATAAATATATATATATATATGTTCGTGTTGTTTGTAAATTTCAGAGTTAAGCTAATATTACAGACAAAAGTATAAGGAAAAAAAGAGTGATAAGCACCATATACGCATGTTTGAATTAAAAAAACAACAACAATAGTTAAGTTGAGTTGAGTTGCTTAAACATCCAATGCCAGCACTATATAGGCTATATAGTCGACAAGCCACAAGACTGACGTCTGACAATTTTATGTGCAGTTTAACTGTATGACGAAATTCATAAAAAATTAACAAATCTCGTTCCAAAGTAATATTGATCAATGTGAACTAACTGAAAGAAAATGACAGAACATGTAAAATTTTGTTCTTTTCCTTTCTGAGCAATGTACGTGTCAAGAAACTATATTACCAATACCTAATCCATGATGAATGTGAGGCTTCTTTTGAAGATATGCATGAAAGAATGAAGGCAAGATAAGAAAGAAGTCAAAGCTCTGAAGACTGAGGTATAAGTTTTGAGCTAGAGCCCTCTAGAAAGTTTTCTCTATTTTGAACTTCTTCTATTCAAATAAAATTTTAAAAAATTATCTCTGGTTCTATAAATGATAGATTTTTTAACCTCTTAAAGAGATATTGATGCTTCTTAGTACACTATAAAAAATGACTAAAAAATGCAAATTCCGACGTGTGCCTGATTCACCGTGTTTGCCTCACATATATAATATATATATACATGTACAATATAGAGCCATTATAAAACCACTAACTTTGACTTTTGTTGAATGCAGTCAAAACTTCCATTCTGATCTCCTTGTATTGCAGACAAAGATATCTGAAAGGTCTGCCCAGGGTTGCCCCTGTGACTTGGTATTGATATTACCTGCAAAAGAGTTCAAGCAGAACAGTGAAAATCAATATTCCAGCAGAAAAGAAAAGAAAAGTCTTAATTTTTTAAATCTTCTAAAAGCTTTGGATTTGTAAAAATTCACAATTCAAAGCTTCTATTCAGGAATATATATTATTTAGGAAGAAAGAAAACATATGTTGCCTGGAAATAATTAAAATGCGGTTTTAACTATAGATTAATATATAAATAAACTGGTCCTTTTTGCACACAAAAAAACAACAACAACAACAACAACAAAACCGTGAGTTGAAAAAAAAAAAAATACTTACCCCTTGATTTCCCTGGAACTGAATAGAAGCTTTCCCATCCTGTGGAGATAGAAAAACAAATGATTGTTTTGAAATTAAGACATAAAACTTTATCTCAACAGAGCTTTTAAACCATGCATTAAGATGGGACCAATGTGTCAACAAATAGAAAATATGCTTGTCAGCAGGGAACAAAAGAAGCCTCTGACCCACAGATGGAACCAAGAACTACAACATCCAATCCCAAGTTAATTGTAAAGCAATCTAGTACTACAATTTCTAAACAGACTGACCTACATTTTCATCTACCTTGGTACTTCCAAGATTCCTTGATTTATTCACTTTCGTAAAAATTTATCACTCAAGTCTCTTAAACAGTTAAAGAGAAGGCCTAAGCTTAGTGTATAGATACTGTTCTATACAAAGAGCCAATCCTGAATCCAGGAGTATGGGAGATGGCATCACAGGCCAGTAAAAAAATTACATTTACCCAAACTAAAATCTGACAACTTTATGTGCTGAAAACAGACACTGCAGGGATACCAGGACTGCTTCAGGACTGACCAACAGGCGCAAGGTCACAGGTAGGGTGTATGACATCTACTCTCTCTCATTTTATCTATCAGCATTATGGGATATGGCAGATCCTAAATATGATATGACCAAGAAGCCCAAGGCCGGGTGTATTTCATAGAATAATGGATATCTACTTTCTCTGAGCTGATCAATCAGCATTATGATGTATTGGACAATAAACTGTAACTCATTTACTGATCCAAGTACACATGTACTTGCACTCACCTAGTGTTCGATCCCCCAAAAAATCCTAATTTTTTTTTTTTACAAAAGCAAGCTTAAATCAGTGCCATAAAGCAAAA
>RQTK01000367.1:433551-453806 GCA_003991915.1 Elysia chlorotica | reverse complement strand
TAATTACTAAAATAGTAGCTCATCATTAATTTTAAAAGTAAAAATAGTGCAGTAGTAGTAGTAGTAGTAGTAGTAGTAGTAGTAGTAGTAGTAGTAGTAGTAGTAGTAGTAGTAGTAGTAGTAGGCACGTAGTAGTATGTAGTAGTAGATAGCGTATGTAGTAGTAGTAGTAGTAGTAGTAGTAGTAGTGAGTAGTAGTACTGGTAGTAGTAGTAGTAGTAGTAGTAGTAATTTCATTTTTTACAACAAATAACAATCTTGTGACAAATCACAATGGTTTTCTCCCATGCTAGTCTAAAATACTCAATGCATTTGAGATACAGCAGCAACAGTATTTGTATGTACATAATTTTAGCGTAAACATGATAGAAAATGTAAATGAATCCAAATCCGTGCTGAATCCAGCTCTTGACAATACTGTTAATAGAATATTGATAACATTGCGATGAAATTTCGTCTTGATATCTGCAAGGATTAACGTCCCGCCAGCATCGTATACTAGCATTGGATGTCTGAATAAGTTATGACTTCGTCTAGTACGAAACCCGCTTGTCGATGCGTAATTCCAATAAATGGCTTTAGCAACCGCTCCAGATGTAGCTACTCCAGTAGATGCTTACAATGCAGATTAATAATGAGTCTGTGCACGCATGTAACAATCCTCTTTTTAGAACTCCACGTGTCTCTATTTGTCTCTCTTGTGTAATTCTATGGATGACTATGGACTAACCCTACCCAAGTAAGCCTAAAGCATTAATCGGAAAACATTGCTGTTACTTATCTCAGCTGATATAATTAACATCCCCTGACTTTTTATATATGTAGCTTCGAATAACTTGATTAAAATTTCGACAGTGAGTATTTTTGCATGTTTTATAATTATGAGTTCACGTTGTCCCTAATTTTGGAATGCTGTTGTATGTGGCATGTTTTAGCAGATTGTGTCAGAACAATTCTAACAGGCAAAATGGAAGGAAGTTGAGAGAGATGCAATAAAAGAGTGGACAAGCACCCAGCTTCATATGAACCACAGACTGGCGTAGGATCGTTTTACATGGAAACATATGGCACGCAAGCCCTGAATCCGGAGGGTGCAACGGTCAGAGAGCATAATAGGAAGCGATTGCACAATGCCAAAACCAGAATTTAAAACTGTAAAAATCTAAGGAGTCGTCAAGCCTGAAGTTTCAGCTGTAATGTTAGAAGAAGAGGAGATGTACTCTGTTTCCGTTCCCCACAAAAAGCTTGTTAAGTCTTCAAAACAGATGTTGCCATTACGTTTATGAAACATTTGTATTGTAAATATATCCCGTATGGCATTTTAATTAAATTTACTTCAGAAACATCTTTGAATGGAAAATATTTAATTATAAGAGTTTGTTGAAATAACGAGGTTCGAGGTGGCATTATCACCGCGTAAAGGGACAATAAATATATCAGCAACGTATTGGCATTTTTCGGGTAAACTTTAACACTTTAACTCTTGTTCTTAAGGTTGGACGGACAATTCAATAACGTTGATTGTACCAAACAATGAGCAAATGCCGGTTCCAGAAAGATTTCGTAAGGTTTTTCAAGAACCATACCAACAGTTATTGATGGGGAGGGGCGGCTCGGTAGCCCTAGGGTAGAACATAGGCGTTGGGTGCAACGGGAACATGGGTCGAGGCTCGCTCTGCCGATTTATCACCAATTGGTTAGTTTGATGTCAATTAGGTGTTACCGACTGAGACAGGAGTCATGGTATCCCCGCACTGTCTCGTGTGTGGCAGCACATAAAATTGTCAGACGTCCGTCTTGGGGCCCGTCCACAATATAGCCTATATAGTGCTGCTCTTGGACGTTAAACCAACCCACCCCAACCCAGGTGTTACCGACTGAGACAGAGTCATGGTATCCCCGCACTGTCTCTGTGTCGCAGCACGTATAATGTCAGACGTTAGTCTTGGGGTACGTGCACAATAAAGTCGGAGACAACAAGAATCAACAGTCTTTTCAATTTTTGGGGGGAGATATGTTCAACAAGCAAAGGCATCATTGTGTCTTTTTGTAGTAATTATTTTTCCACAGCTTTGTGGTCTCTTTTAAAAACTAGTAGTAATCACATCGTTCATTACTACTCACGCCCCTGCAGAAATTATTGCTTGATACGTTAAATAAATCCTTAGAAAATTAAAAGTAAAGTTATATTTGAAAAAGTTACCTAATGCGTGGTGATATCATTTTCCTAATAGTGGAAGTAATGTTTTTACTATATTTTGTATTGAACAATTAAAAAACCGTTGTATTCTTTTTTTGTTTAAGACAATTGTAAAATATGGCTTTTTTATATATAGAATTGTAATTTTTGCTGAAAATATCAAATGCATGATAAAAACGATTAAATCGTTTTTGAATTGATTCTTAAGATTAATAAGAAAAGTATTGTTTAATGGTTATTATTTATCTTACTATGCGCGTCGATCCTTATTTGATTCATTTTTGCATCGGAAACTTAGTTTGGAAAAGAAATTAAAAACAGTAATGTCACTTAACAAAGACGTGTGCATCTTTGATGGCAGATGTTTTAACCCTTTTCAAATAAAAAGTAGATTTCATTCACACAGGGCAGTATTAGATTTCTCAAATCTGTTTAAGCAATAGCGTTTGAAAACGCCATTCATTAAAAGCAAAGTGACTAGCGCTAGAACTGAAAAGCTAGCCTCCTCACATCAATATTTAAAATGTTTTTATTTAAGCTCACATTATTGTTTTGTTTTGTTTGACTTTTTTGCGATATATCAACTTCATTACTGGTTAAATAAATGAGTGTTTTTTTTTTTCTTCTTCTTTTTAACAGAAAGCGTATAATAATATTAGAATATTCATGTATTCTATGGGGCCGTTAAAAAAAAATCGCACACCCTATAATGGGAGGGGGGCGAGTCGTAGGCTGTAAAAGAACAGTTTTAAGTTGTTAAGAGATGGGTAAATCGTGGCTCTGTAATAAAGTAATAAAGCCTGGTTGGGTCTAAAGGTCCAAATTTAGGTATAATAATACAATTTCAACTTTCCAAACATCCTAGTAATGAGTGCAGCATGTGCTCTACGAAGTAAATAGTATAGTGTATCTGAATAATAAACTTTCCATCAAGTAGGCGGTAGCAAGAGCTGAGATTTCAAATTCATACTCTTCGATTGTCAGCCCAGAGAGCTACCGAATTGGCCACTGGCACCTTCATCTATCTAGCGACATAATTTGTGTATATAACCTTATTCCAGGAAGCTGTGTTGTCCAAATAATGACTAGAGATAACTATTTTCATCGTCATTGATTTTCATAAATCTTGCCCACATAAATAAAAAAGTATGTGCAGACAGATTAGTAGGGTTGTTAGGAAAATGAATCTCGTGTTTTATCCTCAACTAATCGGATACATAGAAAGTTAAGGTCAGAATGACATATTTTCGTAGCTGTCTGTCCCGTAGCCATCTTTCCTTGAACTATTAACAAGGAAATCCTTTTGTTGTGCGACACGAGTTTTTACAAAGTGCCAAATCGTTCCCCAAGGAACCAATAAGAAAGAGATGTCTAGTTTGCAAAGGAATGTTGAATGGGACGGCCGACCAACGCAGGAAAAAGTCTTGGAAATAAACAGTTTTGACTTTTTGCGTTTTTTTCCTTTATTATAGTCTATTGTACAATGATTTTTTTATTTCAATTAGTTCAGTGAAATTGGAACTGACCCAGACATTTACATTTGAATGAGTAGCGCGGTCGGAATGCAAAAAACTAAATAAATATTTTGATCAAGTTTTCTATAAAAATGTGTTTCAGTTGATCAGAAATGACTTTAATCTGTATTCAGACAGGGCTTTAAATTTATGTTTGGTGTTTAGTAAATTATTGTAGTTACTGTTGGTGGCGTGTCTGGCATATGTGATAACCCAGCTTTAAATGCTAAATATAGGCAAAAAAGTGGGGGGCAAACAATACTGGCGTAAGCGGAAGAGCGTTAATCTCCCATCGGTAGGTCCCTGATTCAAAACCCATGATCAGTCAAAATATGTTCGAACGATTTCGTTCTCTACAGTAATAAATTATGACCGGCTGAGACAGGAGTCACCGCGTCCTCCCACTTCTCTGTGTGGTAGCATGTAAAATATTCAGACGCTATAATACAAAATTACAGCTTGTCAACAATGTAGTTTGCATAGTGCTGACGTTGGATGCCAAACAATAACAAAAACAAAACCCAAACAAAAACCGAAAATAATACAACAAACAAATAAATAAAGATCTGTGAGCGACAATACATCTCAGTCAGCGGGGCTTCGCGACTTCCAGATCACGTGATTCCTGTTGAAAATGCCGATCAAACGGCTTGTTATTTGTTGGTTAGATATGTTTTAGTAAAGTGTGATCTGCTGAAAAGAGAAGTCCTTATTTCTTAGCTTTGCCTCGGTGCATCAGCTTATACATTATTTTCATATAGTTTTCTCATTACCTATGCGACAAAGAGCTTACAAACGTCCAAAAATACAATAAACATCAAACTTCATGCCCAAGTCAAATTTTATACAGTGAAATCAGTACATGTAGTGTTCTACAAATATCTTAAATAATTCTGTTTTATAAATTGTATCATTTTATACTATCTGAATCGTTCACATATGCGTAAAATCTAGGTTCAGTATTACCTATATAGTATTGTAACAACTTTGGGAATAAATATATTATAACGTATAGCCATTGTTGCTTCAAACGTAATATCTTTAATCCAAATTAAAATTTAATTATAGTTAGAAAAGTAATTTTTTTTAGTCTCTCTATTTTTTAAGTGTCGAAGATTTTATATGTCTAAATTGTAATTGTAATTAGCTTATTACGAACCAACTTTGCGCGCTAGCATGTAAACATTTTATATCCACCCTAAAGACTAACTTGGTGTGGGCTGCGAGAGAGTGGGGAAATGGTGTGGAGAGCACAGGGGTGGCAAAGATATGTGCGGCAACATAGTAGAGTTTAGTTAGTTAAAGCCTCTTGAATCCCTGTGGAGAATAGGGTCGCATGACTCGCTTTGGGCTTCGACTTTATTTCCTTAGGGATTCCACTCCACAGTTTGCCTTGTGCTGTTGTATACAGGCTTCTGAAGTGTGTTGTCGATACAACCCCATTTACGTTTTTTTTATCTCTGTCTCGGTGTGAGTTTGCTTCGCTCTGTCCCACAGATAGTTTTTTAATAAAACCTCAGGCCACCTGTTGGTCAATATGTTTCAGAGGCAACTGTTGGTGAATGAATCAATGATCAAAGTTTTGGGTGCTTGTCTTCGAAACGCAATATCTTTCAGGGCGATAGAGTATGACCAACTTCACGTTAGTATTGAAGATTCGGATTTTGTTTGGGACTGATAATACTGTTGATCTCTAGATTGGTTTGAAGGTGTTGAAGATGTATCTGGCCTTGTTGAATTGACATCTGATATCTTTGTCTGTGACCTCGTCTTTGCTTACAACACTACCAACAAGGAAAAACTTGTCAACCTTTTCAATATTTCGGTCATGTACTCGGAATGCATTAGCCTGTTTGTTGTTGATTCTTATGGCTTCAGTCTTTCTGGTGTTTATCTGGAGTCCTGTTTTGCGGCTTCTTCTGACGTACGATATAGCTTCTCTTGTGCATCCTTTTGCTTTTGGGAGAGAAGTCTAATGTCGTCTGCAAACTCAGGATCCTCCCGCTGTCTCATGATCGTCCAATAGATACCCATCCTTCGAACTTCAGTAGATTGTCTCATAACCAAGTCAACCACCATAAGGAACATCGTCAGGGAGAGCAAGCAACCATGGCGGGCGCTAGATTGCACGTCAGTTTCCCGTCGTCAATGACAAGTGGCATCTTCGTATAGCTGTAAAGAGATATTGACGAGTTTTGTGGAAAGCCGTAGTAATTCGTTTATTTCCTGGCGACATTTTGGTCGACGCTATCCAATACCTTTTGAAAGTCAACAAACATTACATACAGGGGGGTCTGTCTTTCCAATGAATGCTCGATAATAATGCATAATGGCTATGTGGTAGAAATTGTGGAAATAACTTCTGTCATCATTTTGTTGCGTGTCAATTCTTCCTCCTCTTTAATGATTTACATAATGTGTTCTCTATAGAGGGAGTGAGAGAATTATTTCCCTCTCTCCGGGTTTAACGTCTCCTAGGTTCCCCTGGGGTATCCTATACGGCGATGTTTTACATAATGCTGTAAGGGCGTGCTATTTATATTCCGTGTATGGCAAGGCCTGTAGCTCTGGACTAGTGGACAGAGGGCCGTGTTTCGAATGTCAGGTGTTGCCTATACATGTCTCTTTTTATGATTTGCCAAAAAAATTAGAAACAATGATTTCACGATTTATTGCGGTTTTTTTTTCAATTTATCACTTCCATATTTACTAAGGGGAAATTCACTTGAAACCCGTCGATATACTCGCTTCTTTGTCTCCCATCGCTTCTAGGGCGGAGACCTTTGAATGAATATGATAATAATGATGATGATGATGATGATGATGATGATGATGATGATGATGATGATGATTCGAGTTTTGTGGAAAGCCGTAGTAATTCGTTTATTTCCTGGCGACATTTTGGTCGACGTTGTCCAATACCTTTTGAAAGTCAACAAACATTACATACAGGGGGGTCTGTCTTTCCAATGAATGCTCGATAATAATGCATAATGGCTATGTGGTAGAAATTGGGGAAATAACTTCTGTCATCATTTTGTTGTGTGTCAATCCTTCCTCCTCTTTAATGTTTTACATAATGCTGTAAGGGCGTGCTATTTATATTCCGTGTATGGCAAGGCCTGTAGCTCTGGACTAGTGGACAGAGGGCCGTGTTTCGAATTTCAGGTGCTGTCTATGTTTCTTTTTATGATTTGCCAAAAAACAGTGAGAATCACGATTTATTGCGGGTTTTTTTTTCAATATATCATTTACTAAGGGGAAATTCACTTGAAATCAGATAAATACCCAACCCGTCGATATACTCGCTTCTTTGTCTCCCATCGCTTCTAGGGCGGAGACCTTTGAATGAATATGATAATAATGATGATGATGATGATGATGATGATGATGATGATGATGATGATGATGATGATGATGATGATGATGATGATGATGATGATGATGATGATGATGATGATGATGATGATGATGATGATGATGATGATGATGCTGTTGCCTATGTGTTTTCTTTGTGTTGAATAAACGGACCACCAAAATGTGCTTTTCACGGACAAATTTTATTTTATCTATCCTATCTTTACTTGTAGCCCTGCCGACTCAGCCGCCGCCATGTGTGGACAAGTTGCCGGACTGTGCGACGTACGAGAGCGGGTCGTGCACGTCCCCGTCTTACCGTGCCTGGGCCGAGGAAAACTGCCGGGCGCACTGCAGGTTTTGTACTAGTGAGTTTGTATATACGTACCACCATGCTCAAGTTCCGATAACTGACTGTACCAGTGATTTTGTATATATCTTGTACTAATTTTACCAGTATTTTCAAGTTTCCATCACTGACTGTACCAGTGAGTTTGTATACATCTTGTACTAATTGTACCAGTATTTTCGAGTTTCCATCACTGACTGTACCATTGAGTTTGTATATACATTGTACTAATTTGGCCATTGTTTTTAAGTTTACATCACTGACTGCACCAGTGAGTTTGCATTATGGTATATACCGTGTCTTACCAGTATTTTCAAGTTTCCATCACTGACTGTACCAGTGAGTTTGTATACATCTTGTACTAATTGTACCAGTATTTTCGAGTTTCCATCACTGACTGTACCATTGAGTTTGTATATACCTTGTACTAATTTACCAGTATTTTCGAGTTTCCATCACTGACTGTACCATTGAGTTTGTATATACATTGTACTAATTTTACCAGTATTTTAAAGTTTCCATTACTTACTGTACCAGTGAGTTTGTATATACCTTGTACTAGTTTGACCAGTGTTTTTAAGTTTCCATCACTGACTGCACCAGTGATTTTGCATATATCGTATATACCGTGTCTTACCAGTATTTTCAAGTTTCCATTACTGCCAGTCTCACTACAGGTTCGGCACCAGTAAATTTAGTTCCCATGCAGGAGGTCCGGAGTTTGAGCCCCATCCCTGAAGTTTATAAAGGCGAAATACAGTTTTAAACTTTTGATTTCTACACATATATACGCAATTTGTAAAAATAGGCTTACTAAAGCTTTGTTAAACTCGTGAGTGCAAAGTAATGATAGACTTGGCAAGCTTTTATGGTATGAATTAACTTTTTTTTTTCTTCAGGTAACCAGCTTGCTGCCCTAGACGCACTCACCACAAGGGCGACCACTCGATCACCAGCAAGTATGTTAGAGGGTGTTCTCCCCTGTCTTTCTAAGTTAACCTGAGCCCACAAAACTCAGTGTTACTTCTTTACCTTGATGGAAGTTAAGTAGCTTTTTTGCTTTCATAACAGCTATAGAATTTCCTTTTCCTTTGCCGTTGCTATACTCTAAGCTCAGTCTAACCTCTTCATTTTGATGAAAGTTGTTTTGTTGTAAAAGCTATAGAATTTCCGTTTGTTTGTTTGTTGTTACACTTGTTTGTGGTAGGTCTAGACTAGAAGAATGTGTACTTAAGCAGCTAAGAGCACAAACCTTCGAAAGTTGGCTAAATCGTTTGGTCGCATACTCATAAGTGGGTTCGCAAGGTGGAAAAAATACAGAATTAAGATTTCCTTTTTAAAGATCATAATTATCGGCATGCAGAGAACGAAATATGTAGTGAGAGGACGGGAGGGGGGTCAGCAGACAAACAGACAGACAGGCCATCGCACACGCAGAACGTTGTGGGAAAGTGTGGGGGGTTAGGGTAAAGAGAGACATGGTAAATAAAATATGTAAAGAGAGAACAGGAGAAAAAGGGGAAGAGGGAGGGGGGGGGGTTAAAGTGAGATAATACGGAAGGAAAATAAAGAGAGATTATAAGAAAGGGAGGTAAAGTGAGAATGTAAGGAAGGGAGATAAGGAAGATTATACGTAAGGGGACGTAAAGGGAGGATACGTGAGGTAAAGACAGACCATACTGAAAGGAGGAAAAGTTAGATTATAAGAAGGGTAAGAAAAGAGGACTGTGAGAATGGGATATAGAGAGAGGTTATAGGGAATAGAGGTAAAAACAGGTTATGGAAAGGGATGCTAGCATGCTGCGAGTTTTAAAAAAAATGTGTTTTGTTTTGGATCATAAACAAAAAGTGCTTGATATAACTCGGTTCAAATCTGTTTGAGGCTGCTTTAGTATGTTGAAGTTTCCTTTGTTTGATTGTTTGTTTGAACTTTTTTGTTGATGTTTTTGGTATTTGCGACCCATGATTGTATATACAGAAAACATTTTTTTTACAAAACATTAGCTCTTTAAAGATCAACTTTGCCTATGACAGGTGGAAATGGTATTGGCGGAATCCTACACGTTACGGGAATGGGGATGGTCTTGCGATCCTTCTGTCTGATCTTGTCATTACAAGGCAAATGGGTGGCGATGTATAGAGGATTGCAAATCCGGACGTTGGCCATACCATTAAGTGTATTACCTCGCATCTCGTCGTCTTATGTCGTATATCACACTGACGATCGTGACCAAAAGCTTTGAATGCGTTTTTAGTTCTTACAGACACTAAGTCTCTTGTATACTTCAATATCCGGCAGTTTTTGGGTAAAGGTTGCGATGACGACAATATTCAGGGCGTTTCCCCTTTAGTTATACTAATGTTATGACAGACTTTGGGACCCAGATGTCGAAAATGGATGACCTTACCACGCCCCATAGACATACTGTTTTCTGGTGGTTTATTGGCTCCGTAAGTGTAGGATAGAGTTATGAATGGACGCCGGTATAAATCACCTTACCAGTCGTTTTCTGTTTCTCTATGTTCAGTGCAAGGTCTGTGTGCTGTACGTGTAAATGTTATAACAAAAATGTAGCTTTCTTCAAGTCGGTGCAAGAATATTTGTGATAATATATCACTCGAGACATTGTCTGCCATGGAGAAATTGTATTGTTCCGAGTGTCAATGCTATGAAATAGCCCATTAAGACCGACTATAAAATTTGTGTCACAAGTACATCAGACACAATAATTAGCTTACACAAAGCATGATTAGCCGATCGCGGTAGACAATACTCTCGACAATAATAATATTTTCACTTGGTAGCTCTTGTCTGTTTACCTCGAGTTTTCAGAAAGCTTATACTAGATAAAGTTGTCCTCTGTGACATCCCCGTGTGATTGTTTTCTGTAATATTATGTCCGTCTATTGTTCTCTCGAAACATTTCAGACGTCCTTAATATTGACAAAGTGTGAAGATTTAAAAAAAATTAAAATAACAGTGTTATAAAACATTTACTTTTATGAGAGATTTAAGAGAGTTTGGCAGTGAAAGGTATAAATAGACACAGTATAAATAATAAGGGGTTTATGAAAGTATTTCGTTAAGATCCGTATCCGTATCTCCGCACACCTTTCTCAGGTCTTTTCATTTTGTCAAGTTAGTTAGAACTCATATGTCGTGCCATAGAGCTTTTAATATAAAAAAAAACAACAGAACGCCTCCCTCATGATCCAACCTGTCAACTATGTAGGTGCGTAGACACACTTACATAAATAACACTTTCGACGGGTTGGGTTGGTTTAACGTCCAACAGCAGCATTATATAGACTATATTGTGTACGGGCCCCAAGACGGACGTCTGACAATGAAAGAAATTTTTAATTTGTTGTTTTTTTCTCTCATTTTTATGGAGTGTGTCTCATGTTTCTGTGAACTAAATATTGTTTTTATGGTTTGGAGCATCCTTGATAATAAGTTTGTATGCTGGGCAACATTTCGTTTCCCAGTTTGATTGTTTAAATTAGTATGTAACATATTCAATAATGACTTTGTGTACTATGCTGTGTGTGCATACGCATTTTGTGGCATTTGTTGGGGAGTTTTTTCAGCCTAATTATTCAAAATAGTATGGAGCATCTTCAATAATAGCTTTGAGTGTTGTAGTTTATGCCTGATTGTTCAAAAAAATGTAGCATATTCAATATAAGGTTGTTTGCCCTGCGACATTTATTGATACAGCTTGAGTTGAAAATAGTATGTTGCATTTTCAAGAATAAGTTAGTGTGCTATGGGGCATTTATTTTTCTAGCGTTATTTTACAAAAAGAATGTAAAAGTATGGATCACATTCAATAACTGTGTACTTTGCAGCTTTTTTTCTTAGCCTGAGCTTTCAAAATAGTGTGGGGAATCTTCAAAAAACTCTGGGTTGTTTACTATGTTGCATTTTTAGCGTGATTGTTAAAAAGAGTATGTATAATATGCAATACAATTTGTTTGGCTCTACGACATTCGGTTGTTTCAGCGTGATAGTTCAAAATAGTGTAGGCCATCTTCAATAACAATTTTGTTCACTTTGCAACATTATTTTGTTTTCCAGCTTGCGTGGATCTGGTTGACTGCTCCAGGTACGGCCAGGATGCTTGCAACCCTGCGCTGTACGGAGACTGGGGTGCTCAGAACTGCCCTGCTTTTTGTGGTATATGTCAAGGTAAAACGAATCACTACAACATTTTAAACCAAATAATACATATATTTGTATATAATACACTAAACAGTTCTAGCTATGACCTCGATTGAATATTTAACCCTTTACAACAAATCCAAAAATCGTCGTTTCACTTGACCAATACTAATTTGGGCAAACTCGATTTAGATTTAGACAATAATTGTAGCGTACCGATAAGCATTGGGACAGGTCTACTCATGTGTTTGCGTGGGTAATCCCTGCAGATTGGGTTGAGGTACTACGTGTTCTATCAGAATGTCTCACCTGCCTACATCTCTCCCACTGGCGGGGCGACTGGATCAAATGATAGAACATTGATCTCTCAATCGGGAAGTTACCAAATTAAAACTCACGATCTGTCAAAAATGTATTTGTCTGATTTCGTCCTCTACTGTTTTAGTCGGTGTCAGTAGGACTGTAATGTGGCCGGCTGAGACTGAAGTTCAGATCTAGATATCTCCACGCACTGCCTTGCGTGTAGCAGCATACAAAATTGTCAGAGGTTAGTTTTTGGGCCCGTTCACAGTATAACACTATATAGTGCTGTCCTGCCCGGACAAAAAATGCCCACTATCTGCTATTGCCTTCGAGCAAAAATGCTTGGAACGGCTGGTCTGGTATTAGTTGTTCTATATATAACTCAAAGGAATTAGCACACAGGAAATTAATCCCAAGGAAACATAATATCCATGAAAATAAAGTTTGAAAAGAACAGAGCTCATAATCCGTGATCACTGCACAAAAAGCACTTAACAAGTGATCTGCGCATGCGCACTTACATCTCAGGGGGAACGCTCATGAATATTAACAGGGCGACAGAACTCAGCTCAACTCCCCCAAAGGCAATAGCGGATAGTGGGCATTCTTTGTCCGGGAGGACATCACTATATAGTGTTATACTGTGAACGGGCCCAAAAACTAACCCCTGACAATTTTGTATGCTGCGAGAGAACTCAGCTCATACCCCCCCCCCCTTCCCCGCTCCTGCCCTTTCAGGTGTGGCCACCCCTGGTGCTCCGTGCGCTGATACTAGGGCTGACTGCAACATGTTCCAGAGCGACCTCTGCACAAACGCGCTCTTTTCAGGCTTCGTGGACGGCAACTGCCGCAAGTTCTGTGGGAAGTGTTGATCAGAACCAAACAATGAAACAAAAATTAAACTGTAACAAAACTTAACTTCAGATTTGTTTTTGTTTTGTTTGTGATGTTGCTGTGATTTTTGTTGTTGTTGTTGTTGTTGTTTGTGGGCATTCTTTGTCCGGGACGACAGCACTATATAGTGTTATACTGTGAACAGGCCCAAAAACTAACCCCTGACAATTTTGTATGCTGCGACAGAACTCAGCTCATCCCCCCCCTTCCCCGCTCCTACCCTTTCAGGTGTGGCCACCCCTGGTGCTCCGTGCGCTGATACTAGGGCTGACTGCAACATGTTCCAGAGCGACCTCTGCACAAACGCGCTCTTCTCAGGCTTCGTGGACGGCAACTGCCGCAAGTTCTGTGGGAAGTGTTGATCACAACCAAACAATGAAACAAAAATTAAACTGTAACAAAACTTAACTTCAGATTTGTTTTTGTTTTGTTTGTGATGTTGCTGTGATTTTTGTTGTTGTTGTTGTTGTTGTTGTTGTTGTTGTTGTTGTTGTTGTTGTTGTTGTTGTTGTTGTTGTTGTTGTTGTTGTTGTTGTTGTTAATGTTGTTCTTGTTGTTCTTGTTGCTTTGTGTTTTTAGTTTTGTTGGATGTTTGGTTGTTTTGTTTTGTCTTACCCTCGCTGCACCACTGCAGTTCGCGTTCGTTCTTGGACGAACAAAATTAGATATTTCAATGGATTGGGGACTTGATGACAGCAAATAAAATAGCCGGCTGGGTAAAAATGGAGAGAAACCGCGGAATCTCAAACCATGTTGTATGATATCATTCAAAAGAAATCCCGTTTCATGAGAGGGTTGAAAAGGAAAATATCTCGGTTTTCTAAAGGATAATGAAAGTTCACTCAAAATTCCTATCTAATTAACAAAAATTCGATAAAGACAAGGCTTTGTAATCTGAGACTGACATCTCTAAATCTCGAGTTTTTTTTTTGGTTTTTTCTTTTGGTTTGGGGTTTTTTGTTGTTTTTTTTTTTTTTTTTTTGGGGGGGGGGGTTTGGGGGGGTTTTTGTTTTTTTTTGTTGGGTTGGGGGGGTTTTTTGGGTGTATTGCTGTTTTGTTGTTGTTGTTGTTGTTGTTGTTGTTGTTGTTGCTGCTTTTGCTGTTGTTTTTGTGTTGATGTTGTTGTTCTCGTTGTTGTTGTTGTTGTTGTTGTTGTTGTTGGTGGTGGTGTTTCGCTTTTGTCTTTGTTTGTTTGAGTGGTTATTGTTTTTTTATTGTTTTGTTTTTTGTTTGTGTGTTGTTTTGTTTTCTTTTGTTTTGCTTTATTGTTGCTAGTTCTGGGGAAGGTACAAAAAGAAGAGGTTTTTTTTCCAATTCGTAAGACATTCCTCTAATTCTTGCAGAGGTTTCTTTTAGGAGGCCCAGCTTTTTGAGTGCTAGTATTAAAAATAAGAATCTAGTTTGTGAAAACTTGTTTTAGAGGTGTTCATTGTTGATTAAGTTTTTGCGTTAGTTTTTATGTCGTTCCTATAATCGACAGAGGTCGACTTCATTTCTATGATTAGTGCCTTATTAAATAAACGAAGGAAAATGTATACTTATATTGGTAAAATGGGTAGCTATTATTAAACTTAGACGGCGTTAAATTAGTATAGAGCTTCCATTCCACAAAAAGTATTCATTTTTAAACGACTTGAAAGCATGAATCTTAAGTCTTTTTGAAGTGTACATAATACAATCTTGTTAATCACGTTAAAAGCAAGTCGCCTATGACATAATTTATCAAGGGGCTTCGGGTTCCTTATATAATCAAATAAATTATATTTTATCAAATAGGAGTCTCCTCAAGAAGTTCCATAACATAAATATGTTGTCTTGATTTCAGATCTTCATAGATTTTGATGTTGGGATTATCAAACCTTTCTCGACATATTTAACGAAATAATTTGATTAAATGGTTCAGGGACAATCCAGAACTTAGGTCATAAGTTTGTGTATATTCTTGATGTCTTTCATTTAAGCTATGACACTACAAATATTAGTTTTAATAAACTGAAGATCTTAGGAAGATTAATAACTCAAATTGACTCATAAGACTGGGAGAACTGTCAGTGATCCCAACAAAAAAGAAATAATTATTTCAACACCTCTGTCAACGGCACTAACCTATAAGAATAAGCCACGAAATCATTAATTAAAGACGTGGTTCTTTACAAGATTTACGTTCCCATTTAAAATTCCTTTACCCTCATACAAGAATAAATACTCCTTAACATTTTTTCTTTTAAATTCGTAGATTCTTTTAACACTATCCGTAGCATAATAAGTTGCAAAGCAGCAGCAATACCAAAAGCACTACTACTACTACTACTACTACTACTACTACTACTACTACTACTACTACTACTACTACTACTACTACTACTACTACTACTACTACTACTACTACTACTACTACTACTACTACTACTACTACTACTACTACTACTACTACTACTACTACTACTACTACTACTACTACTAATACTGCTGCTGCTACTACTACTTTTACTACTCCTAAATTGTGAAATTGCGTTGGGGTAGAAGTAGAGGGGAGGGAAGGAAGAGGGAAACGGAAGTTTATATAGCATAAGTATTGTATTCTAGAACTATTTGAAACAAAAAAATGTAAAATGCTGAAAGGGTATATTTTCTTAATATCAGGTTACCCTACAACACGTAAGTTGAAGCCTCTCAGAGATATAGACTAACTGGTTCTTTCTTTCCTGACCTTCATCGACAAACACCTGTGGGTCTTGGAATATTATTTTATTTTGACGAGAAGAGGCTTATAGAAACCAATATGAAATATTTGTTTTTCGGTGGCGTATTATGTTGCACAGAACGAAATCCTTAGCGTCTTTGAAGTTGGTTTATGGTATTTCTGTTAATTTTTAAGGCCAATTTTCTAATTTTTCAAAAATTAAACAACCTTTTTATATATAAAAAACCAAACTCAAATAATTCTAATAAGGCTATGATGTTCCTGGGTTCATTTCCCTAAAACCCAATTTGTTAAAATCCTTATAGGCTCCAAAGATCAGTGTTATCAACGTGACTATAAACTTGAGTAAGAAGAACCGAATTACTAAAAATCGACATAAGCCTGAAGATGGAAACGGAGCTTGTTGTTTACATGTGACTGACTCCTTAGACGTTTTGCCTCTAACGCTTCCTCCTTTGACTATCTGGAAAAAAAGTGAACGAGTATCAGTTGTCAGGAAGCCCCAGAGCATGATATCGTAGACACACAGCTCCAACTGTTGTACAACCTAAGAGACGTTTTACCAATAGCTTGCTAAGTAATTGCGATGTCTATCGTAAATGTTGGACTTTGTAGAAATTTCTATGGGTTGACTTTTCGCTGTCATAAAGATTTTAATGTTCGGAACAAAAGAGAATTAGAAATATTCATGGAGGGGGAGTGGGAACCTTGTGCCAAACGGCGTTTGACAGAAAACCAGAATACTTGTCCTTTCTTATCATAATTATTAACATATTAATGTAATAATGTTTACGTTTCTTACACAAAAATTAATAGTAAGGCAGATTTGTGTTACTATACGTGCAAATTCTGGGTTTTGTGGTTTAAAGCACCAAAATTCATGCAAATGAGGTTAATGCTATACTAAAGAAATTTAGATACTTTACCAAGCTGGATTTTCACCAGACGCCCGTAAATGGAAAATAAAATCCAAGATGGCCACTATTAATAATGGAAATTTTGTAAATTATCATACTATTGTTAGTAAGTGACACAAAAACAAAAAAACGAGAGTCGTTTTCTATGTTTTGACATAAAGAAATTCGATGAAACAATTATTACATAAAAAGCACGAAACTGACCAAACTGGTTTTAAAATTCAAGTTGACTGCCATCTATTTTTTATCTGCGATTTCTCATACATGTTTCCGGTGTAAATTTAGATGGTGATAAACTTTAAAACGGGCATTTGATTGGTATTCATGGGACAAAACATGGAAGTGTTTAGCTGTATCACTCGCTCGATCATCTTATTGTCATGCTGGTATTAATCTGTTTTTCTTTGATACGCACAGTTTAGGCTACTGCTGGATAAGCGATGTCTTGGTTGTCAAGAACCATGTGGTTTTCAAACTCTTTCATGATTTCCAAAAATTTTCAATACTTTAACGAGAGCACCAACGTCGTTGAAGAACTTACTTTGTGCATGCAAAGTAAGTTGGTTAGTACTGTGCGTGAGATTGGTGCTGCTTATTTTGTGAACATTCATCCAAATCGAGGCTTCCAAAAATACAGGCAAAGTTACGAAAGTAAATAAAAATCTGTATTTAAAGTCCAAATGAACTATACCATTAAAATAGTTTGAACAGTTGGAGTATTTCTCATTGTTGCAGTGCAGGCTGAGTGGGCGGAACAAAATCTTATATACGAGAAATAATCTGAACTAGCTATTGTAAGGATTTATTAAAGATAGATCACTATACCCTAAACACTAAAACGAGTACATTCCCATCCTTTCCGTGACTTGACTTGTTCCTATGGAGGCCTCGATCCAAATTAAACTTCAGAAAAATCCCCCATAGCTCAGCTCCGCCAACCTACAACAAAATGGGGATGACCTCCTAAAAAAAAACGTCAACAAAATGACGTGAAAGCTGCGTTTCTTTTTTTAAACAGTCTGCTGATTGGGCTAGATCATAGATGCAATAAAAAAAAAACGTTTTGCACAAGCTCGACTTACAGGTATCACTCGACATTTGTGAGAAAGAGGTCGTCCCCATTGAGATTTGGGGGCTTGCGAGTCTTCTCACCCTCTACGATTCTGTTGTTCAGCTCATGTGCTGAGTCGCTCGTGGCTGCAGAGAATGACCACTTCAGTTCCTACATAGCGAACCTCTCTGAGAGGAATCTATTGCTATACCAGGAACTCGTTTCCGCAACGGCATCGACAATGAACAAAATTGGCACCTATCTATAGTAATGTGCATGTAGTTGGTCAAAGGCGAAATAGCAGAGAGCGAGCTTTGCAAGTACATAGACGTGAAGTAAAAACTTGGACTCAAGGGAAAATATAACAAAAACTAGTATTGGAACTGTGGGGAGTGGGTTCAACTCGACTTAGAATCAATACATCAACAAATGTTGGGTTACTTTCTTTCAGTGTCGTAAGCATCATAAGCCATGTGAAACATTAACTATAATACAATGACTAAAACTGTATGTACATATTATATCGTCCATGTGTTATGCGTGATGTTTCAGTTATGAATCGGTTGTTCCTGGTACATAGTAATATTTGCTTGAGGACAACAAAATGTGTCTTCCCACTCTTAAGACTGTCGTCTGACAATTGTATGTGCTGCCACACACCACACAGGGCTGCGATACTATGACTCATGTCTCAGCCGCTCACATTAAACTGACACCGACCCAACCAGTAGGAAGCGAACTCGCCAGGACTCGAACCACGAACCTTTTTGCGTTGGAAGTCAATGTTCTCCCCAATGGCCATCGCCCCCTTCCCTCGTGCAGTTGAACAACAACGTCATCACTTTATAGGCTTTATCGCGAACGGACCCCAAGACTAATATCTGATTATTTTATGGCTGTCACAAAGAAGACAGATTGTAGATAGCTGGACTCCTGTCTCAGCTGGTTAAAATAACTGACATTGAGCCAACCAATAGGGGTCGAAATAGAACAAATTCATTTTGACCAATTGTGTGTTTCGAACTACGGATAAACGCTCTACCTCGTACAAAATTTGGTCAAAAGCATGACATGTACAGTGTACAGACTGAGCCATTTTAGCTATGCTTTTGGTGTAGATATTACCAAAGCCACATGTAGTTATGGCCACCATGTTCATTTTCCTTAAAGTTGAAAAGCACTTACATACCGATTAAAATTTCATGCACATTCACCAATGGCTTCTAGATATTTAGAAAAATAATCGAAACGCTTCATCTTAAAAAGGAACAAATCCAACATGTGCCGGTATTGATGCATTCAGTTTATGTGCGATTGAATTATTTATACGCGCTCTCTTTATTTAATGTGTTTTTTTGTTTGTTGCTGTCATTGTTTCCTTCTCCCGCAGAGATGTTTCTTCGTAACAGTTTAGGGACGCTTTTCTTGGTTCTCGTTTTACTCATTCAACTACAAACTCAAGGCGTGGCCCTTTTTCCCCAACATCGTGAGCTGTCTTTTGCCCAGCTGGCAGGTCCTAGAAGAGTCTCTGCTAACTCAATGTCCAATGCAGACACTTCCGAGGAAACTAGTGGTCGCGAAGAAAGCGACAATAGCGCTGAAGGTCCCGGCCGCGGCATCTGGAATTAAAATGGACAAAACATATTTTATTGATGATCAATACCATACGACCATTTTTTTTTAGGTTTGAATAAATATCCCTTACAATGGGTAATAAAATTGAATAATGTGAAATAAAAGTATTGGTATCCATTTTTTATCTGTCTGTGTGTGTGTGTGTGTGTGTGTGTGTGTTATAGATACTTTTTTATTTAAAAAAAAAACAACAACTTACAAATAAAATAAAAAATATCGTGTACTATTTTTCTTTTCATTTCACTTTTTTTTCCTCCCCTCACAAGAAAAAGCACAACTTTACCTTTTAAAGAATGAATAAGAAGGTGACAGGAAAAAAAAAAACATTTTGCGTATTTTAGTGCGACAACATACAGATCTTTCAGATCAAGGTTTTTTATCTCACACAAATTCTTAATTTTTTTTATTACCCTACTTAAAGTTTCGCAAATGGGAAAAAAGTAATACTTATAATTACTTGACGATTGTCGTTTGATATAGCAAAATATTTAAATAACGGTAATTTCAGTGAAGACTTATAATATATAAAAAAATTGAAATAATCCGCGTTATATACAATTTATTTTTATGTTTTGTTGGTACGTCCAACGTCAGCACCACAGAGGCTACATTGTGGACAGGCCCCAATACCGGCGTCTGACATTTTTATGTGTTGTCACACTCGAGACAGATTGGATTGATCTTAACTCCTGTTCAGGCGGCCACATACTGACGCCATCCATACCACTTACAGGGAACGAAATTCAATAAAAAAATCTTTTAATCAATTGTGGGATTCAAAATGCAGACCTTCTGATCTGGCGACGAACATTCACCAATTGAGTCAGTTTTCCCCCTTTTTTAACATAAAAAAATTTATTTCATTGTAATTGGCTTTATTTTGATCAATAAATATCATTTAAAAATGTTTACTTTGCAAAATATAGGTAACATAATGTCGAGAGAAAATGTTAATACTCATAATACAATATCTCTATGAGCAATACTTAGGTAACTACTTGTAGCAACGTAACGAAACATTACAGATAAAAATTGACCAAACAATATCATGCAATACTGGTCAAGTAGACTGACAATAATGTTTTAATAATAATAATAATAATAATAATAATAATAATAATAATAATAATAATAATAATAATAATAATAATAATAATAATAATAAT
>RQTK01000367.1:415463-433147 GCA_003991915.1 Elysia chlorotica | reverse complement strand
ATTTAGAAAAGCGTTAATTAAATCATGTGCAATTATATCACCTCACAGCGAGCAATGGACTACTTTTTCCGCGAATGCCCAAACCAACGGTAGTACGAAAAGTAGGATACTCTTTTTTTTCAGTTTAGCTTTTCCTATTAAGAATTAACTAACAGAACTCAAGCTTGATTTATGCACATTTTTTGTAAATCTAAATACCACAGGTTAGAGTAACAAATAAAAGATTCAAAACACTATCGGCAATACAAAGGCACAAAAGTGCGAGAAGTGTCCATAACTTTTTAAACTTTATATATTAGAGTGTTCCACTCTTCTTTATTTTTTAATCGGAAATTGAATTCTGAACAAAATCCAAGCAGTGAGGGAAATCTTGCCAGAACTATCAGCAAAATTTTTCTGCAATCTTCAAAAAAGTTTCTTCTTTTCAATAATTTTATATTCTACATTATTTGGTACAATTTGTCGTCTTAGTAATAATCATAGCGATTTTTTATAATTCGAAGACTGATTTGTTATACTTGGTTTGATGTCTAAAGCAGAAGGAAGTTTTGCTTAAATGGTATTTCTAGGGAAATAGATCAAAACTGGCAACTCCATTCAATGATTAAGCTATGATGAATGAGAATACAAAAATCAACAACAATGAAATTTGCGAGGTTTTTTTTGTGCGCTGTTAATTCCCTAAATGACTTTTTGTTTAAATGAAGGAAAACACTATATAAAAACAAACTGACCCCTTACATTAACTTTGTTAAAAGAATGACAGACATATTGACGCTATAAAGTATTATAATACAGAAGCAAAACAGAAACATTTGTAGATTATAGAACTTTTTTCTAGTTCACAGTTATGTATATAATACAAATATAATGTCTAAAATTGCACTAAATGCAATGAAAAGAAACAATGGCTATGACGAGTTGTGTAGGAATCCAGGGCTTTAAGTTTAAACTCGTCGTAAGCCTTCCATGTTTTCATATGTTTTGGCGAGTCGTATGCTTACCACAACGTATTACTAACGAAGTTTGTAATTGGTTTCTTCTAAACAGCTCTAAACAGCGATAAATATCGACAGATTTATTTTTTCACTAAACAAAATTTTTTTGTGGGTTTTTTTTACTAAGGAAAGGAGATGATTCGTAAAAAAAATGTTCAAGACAGTGTAGTACAATACCAAGAAAACGTAATAATAGATTTGGTACAACCATCCTTAAATGGTGACCAGGATGGTCTGACCCTAGACTGATTAGAATGGCATATGTTGTTACTCTCATGACCCATTATTGCATTGAGTGCGGCGTCTAGACAAGCACTGGACAACATTAGTGCTACCTCAGTCTCAATGAGAAAGGGCTGTTTCAATGTACATTTTATTTTAATTATTGTATGAGCTCTTCATGTTACTATTTGGCGCGTCGTTATGCTTTACATACAATTCACTTACCTTTTATCATGTTGTATTATTATGTATTACCATTATCAAACATTATATTAAGTCTTTGTCCATTTTGTTATATGTATATTGTGATAAATATAAAATGACAATATGTGTATATTGAATTATGTAGTTTTCAAAGAAACATACATTTCTAAATATGATGATTATATTAAAAAAACAGTCATAGAATAATAATGTTTATGTGTATATGTGTGAGATAATACAGCCGTTACCGTGCGTACGTGCCGTAAAAAACACCCCCCCCCCCCAGAATAAGATAGACGTGATCTCCGAAGGCATTCAACTCAAGTTGAACATTTTATTAGAAGAGTAAAGTTTATATTCATGCAAAAGTTGTTTTATTTTTTTTAAGATTAAGTGACACTTTTAGCAAACAACTCATTTAATGAAAAAAGAATACCTGCAGGTCAATTGATTTTTTTTTATTTTGCGGTGTTCGAAATCTCGTAATAAACATAACTTTAAATTGACTACAGTTTAGAAGCAACGAGGTTATATGTTTTCCGAGCTTGTGTAAATTTTATAAGGAATGAGCTGATATTCTTTTCTCGAGAATATTGTCTATATAGGCACAATGCATGAGAAAGAATTGATAACGCTGCATTGATATCATCTGAAAATAAGGCGACAGAATGTGATCACGGCATACCAGCGAGGCTTCCAAAAACAACAGGCAAAGTCACCGAAGAAGATAAAAGATTGCAGTTGGAGTCCAATTAAATCATAATTTTACAATAGTATGCACAGTTGGTTCATTTGTCACCGATGCAGTGCAGGCTGAGTAGGCTGAGCAAAAACGCCTCTTTGAGTATCAATCTGAACTAAGTATGATCTGGGGTTTTTTTTAGAAATAGATCACTGATACCCTTATTATGCTAAAAATTTAATGTGTTCAATCATTTCGGTGACTTAGTCTGTTCTTATAGAGTCCACTGCCAATAGGTTTACACTGAAAAACGCAGGAGTTTATAATTTTTAATCATGCCTGTACTATTTGACGCGAAAACCTGTATTTGTAAAATTATTGTGGGCGTGTTTATGTTGACAGAATTTTTTTATTTGACAGAATAATCACAAGTTTCTCTCTGTTATTTCAATGTTTTTTAAGGAATAAATAGAGTGAAACAGGCCATAATTTGTATACCTTAATTTTCGATTTCAAAGCAAAGAAGTAGAGTTAACATGACAGGAAACAGTGATTTTATATTTTTCATTTATATATTAGCATTCAGCACCTAGACTCTGTACCCATAGAGAGGCATTTTTGCGCAAAATTATATGAATTCTGTAATTCTTATCTGTGGGCGTATTTGAAATTGGTGGAATGGAAGCGAGGGAAACGATGTGCGAGTGATTAGATTAGGTTATGAAATTCTGCCAAGATAAGGACATCTCTTGAGCACCAATCAAACCACTGAAATTCAGATCGTGTCCAGAAAGTTTGCGCATTTCGGTCGGGAAGTACAGGTTGACCATTTGACCAGTTGACCAGTTGCAAGATTTCCCGATCAAACGAGACAAGCCCACGCAGTCTCCAGTTAGAGCTCTGAAGGATCCGGCTTCTTGTTTGGGGCCTCTGGGGTTTAAAACTAAAGCCTCACAGTTCAAAGCATTGTCTTTTTTTACTTTACTCAGATCATACTCATCTTAACCAGGTAAAGAATGCGATATAGTTGAACTATAAAACTTCTGTTCTTTAAAAGACCAAAATCATAATATTTTAGCATTAGTAGATTAAGAATTTACTGATGTTTCGTATTTTTAACAAATATTGCATCTACATTACAAAAAATATTCGGCATGGATATTTTAAGGTATAACGTTTTGACTTTATTGAACCTTCTTCAGTAGAAAAATTAAAAATTTTCACCAGTTTTTAATCAGTCATATTGTATTATTTTACTTTAAAAATATTATTCCGATTTGGTCTCGTGTTTTTTTTTAGGAGGGGATGTTTTCGGAGGAGGTTGCTATGGCCTTATTTTGTTGAAACTATAAATCTTTTTTAACCATACAGTTATTTTTTTATTAACACAGAATAAGACACTAAGACTCCAAGAAAAGCTATTTCAAATTCACAATCATAAATGTTTAGTAGAATAGTTAACCAATAAATAAGTTCTTTTCATAATGTGCAATTTCATTGAATAAACCTATATACTCGGTGTTAAGGTATAGTCACATTATACTCCATATTAGAACTATGTGAAGCCTGCCTTCATTTAACGTCATCCGTTCTTTTCTATATCTTTTTTTTCTATATCCTTCTAAATGCGGTTATTTCTAAATTATCTTTTCAATTTTAATATGTTTAATCAACAGCTCCCATAAAAACCTTTTTGATTAGCTTCTTGTATAGTTTTGCAACGCATGTATTATGTTGTTTGCATTCATAGCTAAGGGTCGTATTTACAACTTCCACATAGCTTACAATTCGTCGTAGAATGTGAATAAAAAGGCTTGGGGCAGCTGTAAGTTTCCGCGATGTTGCACTTACGCCTCTAGATTTATAAGCTACAAAGAATCATAAAGTAGTTTTTCATACTAAAAAAAGATCCCCATACAGAAACTGCTTTATCAAACTTCTTTTCAATCCACAGCCACAATGAAGCTGTTCCTCGCATTCGCTTTATCCTGTAAGATTTTGTTTGTTGTACATTGCTTAATACTGTTTTAGAATACTCTTTCACTATAATACGACACTGTTTGTGGTATTATTGGAGCTAATTAAAATGGTGAATGATTGATTAAAAGCAGTTTAGATTCTCTATAGAGGGAGGGAGAGAATTCTCTCCCTCTCTCCGGGTTTAACGTCTCATAGGTTCCCCTGGGGGATCCTATACGGCGACAAGCAGTTTAGAAAACTAAAACTCTAGTTTTATTTATAATTATATTCCTTTTAACATCGGGTTTTTATAAGAATGATAACCACGAAGAGCATTTTGGCAGCGGTGGATACGATAACGCTTAATATTAACTACTTCATTCATACAGCAATAGTTACGATGTAGAGGATAATGAGGATGATTATTATGATCATGATGATGGTTATGATGATGATCATGTTGATGATGATAATGTTGATGGTAATGATGAAAGTGATGATGAATATGATAATTATGATGATGATGATGATGATGATGATGATGATGATGATGATGATGATGATGATGATGATGATGATGATGATGATGATGATGATGATGATGATGATGATGATGATGATGATGATGATGATGATGATGATGATGATGATGATGATGATGATAATGATGATCATGATCGTGATCATGATGGTAATGATGGTGATAAAAAGAAAGAAAAGTAGGAGGGGTTAATTGATTGTAATGATTATAATTATTTAAAAAAAACACGTAGAAGGCTTTAGTAGTCCTGTATACCATTATAATCTAACTAGTAAATATCTTTTCTAATTGTATGTAATTCTTTAAACGCAGGCACTCTTCATACCATCATATATGGCCAAGGTAAATGCTCTTTTTATTCTCATCTGCAAGTTTGTTGTCACTTTATTTTGTGGAGTTATAAAAATAAAGTTTGTTTGATATCAGTTACTCTTTGTCTAATTTATGTTAAATAGAAGTTGTCATGTTTTTTTCAATCTTGTTTCTAAATTCACATCAATATAGTTTATACTCTCAAACCGAATTTTTAAGCGTTGTCATTTTAATGATTTAGCTTAAAACTTTGAAATTTCAAAACTTTAAAGATGCTAATAATCAACGATTTGATGTGTTTTGTGTTTATCTTTATCTTCGGTTCTAACCAACACACACCTTTTTAAACACCTTAAGGTTGTTCGTTTTTTTTTTACAGACATGTTATTGTAATTGTTATTCTACAAATGTTACTGGTAAAATAATGAATCAATTAAACAATGAAATAACTTACTGTTTGCAGCGTATAGATTAAATGTTTCAAGTGTGATGTTAACATTCATTTGAAAGAAAAAAATGATAGCAGTTTGCTATAGGCTCAATGTTAATTTTTTAAGAACACGAAACGTTTTATTAATCTATAAATAAAAATAATGAGCAATAGTAATGTTGATCCATTTCAACCAGACTAAAGATTATTAAACTCAAAAAGAGGTGCGACAGTTTCTTGTAAGCAAGAATTTTTTTTTCTTCAAATTGATTTTAAACAATAACTGCATTATTTATGGATATTCCCCTCCCCCTCCCTTATTCTTTTTCACCAGATACAACCAGTGCACCCATGGATACCAACACTACAGCTGCCTGTAATATACTTTCTTTTCGATCTATATGATTTCATAGCGGGTTTTTTTAATACACATACGTGGTATCTATTTCAATCTTTAAATCACAAAATATGAAAAAAAAAAAAAAAAGACATTCAAACTATGATGTGCAAGCTAGGCGTAAAAGGGAGGGCGCAAGAAAAGAGAGAATGTTTTAATTGACAGGCAAAGCAAACAATAATTACGTAAAGCTAACAACACGTATATCTACGATACATTTTGTTATTAAATTTTTTCATGTATTTCATCAATGGCTCTCGCTTGCTCTTAGTTTTCAATCTTTTCAAATATGAAAAATGCTGGTAAGGTTAAAGAAGTTTTGTTAGTTTCACATATAATTATTTCAGCCTTTTTTAAGCTTTGCAAAAAAACTCATAATTAATTTTGTAAGATGTGCATTTGAAATTCTTCATCGCCTAAAGCATACATATGATAACACTCGACTTTAATGAGGTTCTTTTTTTCTTTCTTTTCATCAGCCGGAATGGTTCCAAGTAAGTAGATCTTCGTACTTAATAATTAAAAAATAACATGAAAACAAATTTGCTCAAAATAACACTGTATGAAAACATACGATTATTAGATTTTAAAAATAGGTATGTACCTTCTGTCTTCTGTGCTCCTATGCTCCTATCTATTTTCTTGCCCTTACCTTTTCTACTTCTGACCCCCACTAGTGAGCATCTTGTTCGCCTTGAGGTGTGTGCCGTGAGGGTGGAGGCAGGGATCCTGGTGATTGAGGTTAACCAGTCTGCGGGCTGCCATTCACCAACACATCTCTTTTGCCCGCTCCTTCCTGCGAGACGAATAGGCTCTGTGGACAAGAAGTCACCCATGGCAGCAGAATCTCGACGGATCACATGTGGAGGAGGAAGCGGAATTTGAAAACGCACTAAGCGCATTTTCCCAAATTTCCTCCAACCACCACGTTTCCTCATAATTTAAAGCTTTTAAAGAGCAGTCTGAGGAGAAACATGTTTACGTCTTCCCAGACTTCTCCAAATGTTACAACAGACCGTTCACACTAAATGAAAATCATTCCTGCCTGAAACTTATGAAGAAGACGGCAGCAGGCACATAAATTATTTCCTGCACACAAAAATTCTGAAAAAAAACAAACCCAAAGGCATTGTATTGAAATTCTTTTACACCTATCAAATGCAATTCGGGCATCAGGTACTTTTCCAGAGCCCTGGCGCCAAGCCAGTTATCCTTATTACAAAACCTGAAAAAGTCTCGGAAGACTCAAAAAATTATAGACCCATAGCTTTAACAAGCTGCCTCTGTGCACTTTTTGAAAGAATGGTAGCCAAACGAATGTCTTGACATTTAGAAGTTAATGATCGTTTAGCCAACTCTCAGTGTGGATTGAGATCAAAACGGTGTAATAACGATCACTTGATCGGCCTTGAAACGTTTATCAGACAGGTTCGTGACAATACCCAACGCATGATAGCTGTCTTCTTTGACCTACAAAAAGTGTATGGCACAACCTGAAAGTGTGACATTCTTAGAGACCGAATATGGGATTCGAGGACAACCCTACTCATATTCATTAAAATGTCATAGCTAATCGGGAGTTCCAAGTAAAGGTTGGATCCTCTCTGTCTGACTGTTTCAAGCAGGAACAGAGAGTTCCTCAGGGCAGCGTTCTCTCGCGTAGAAAGTCTTTACGTAGCTGCAGACGAACCATCCCTGTCGAAAAAGAAGAGTCAATATGCCGTAAATCTAAAATCTCACCCTGACAATCCTGATTTTCACCGTTTCCCACCCTTGTTAGTAGAAAAATACCGATATTCATCGAACGCAATTCCCCCTTTTAAAGCCGTGTTCAGCAGCTTCTTCTTGAAATCGACTTAGATACTAACTCTATTGAAGAGAATGATTATAATCAATAATTATTGGATATCCCTCCCTGGACGCTGGAAAGGCTAGGAAGCATTCTCGATCTGCCAGCTCTCCAGAAGGACAAAATCCCTCCAGAATTATACAGAGATAAGTTGAACAAATCATAGAAAATCATGCAGTCCATTCGCTACTTTTCACTGACGGGTCTAAGGATGAAACCTGCGTTGGAGCAGCCTGCCTTTCATCCTCAGCAGATAAATGCTGCGGGGTGAGCGTGAAAGGCGACAATACATTTGTATTTACTGCGGAGGCAGTGGCCCTGTGCATGGCACTCGACAGTGTCTCCACCTCAAGAAAAGACAAATTTACAATCTTTTCTGACTCGCTTTTCCTGGTGAAGGCGGTCGGAGAGGCAAACTTGAAAAATTCAAGAATTCTCAGCATTTTTAGGAAAATTCAGGAATTTTAGCAAAATGGTAAAAAAAATACTCTTTGTTGGATCCCCAACCAACTGAGCGAAATACAATGGCTGATGAGCTCGCCAAGATCGGGCTCGAACTGGAACCTACCCAGGTGCATATATACTTGAATCAGATGCAAATCATCTATACAAAAGTGTATAAGAGATGACTGGAAAGCGCGATGGAATAACCTGACAAACAACATTGCACACTGTGTCCAACCACATTTAAACCATTGGGTAGGGGTGTATCATGCTAGCAGACAAGACCAGGTGGTACTCGATTGAGTCCGACTGGGACATTCTCATCTTACCACGCCTTCCTACTTAGAGGTGAAGAGCCTCCACAGTGTCACACCTGCAGCTTTCAATTATCCATAAGTCACCTTCGAGTAAATTGTACGCTTGTTCAACGGGAATGGAATCAGCACCTGGCTCCCTGGAGAGCATATTTACTTATGTTAGTCCTCAGCGAATACCGAGGTTTCTAAACGACATCGATTGTATAATGAAATTTAATTGTGATCGTCCAACACGTAGATCTTTTACAATGCTGAACTTAGGTCTACACTTCACTTTTAACCAATCTTTTTATGCACAATTTTATACTTTTACCACTCAGAGAGATAAAAGAATCCCCGTTGCTACTACTATAATGTATTAACTGTCTAGAATAGTATAAACAATATAGCTGTTACTGTGCTTATGTGTCGTAAAAACAAATCACTCACCGTTTTAAGGATATTATTAGAAGGAAAAACGGCGACCAATCAATTTTCATCAAGGCGCGTTATAAAAAAAGTTATAGTGCGATATTTGCTTAAACCATTTTAACTATATAACTATGAGAAAAAAAAGATGAGGCTAAAGGTTCCTAGTTTATTTTTTATTGTTTCATATTAGCCTTCAGTTCATTTCTCCCTCTAGCTTTCATAAGAAAAAAATCACACCATGGCGTTGTTTTTTCTATAGTGTCAGTAATGAGACTGTGCGACAGGATGATACCCCACAATCAAACAACTTTACCAGCAAAAATGGAATTTTAAAATTACCTGTAATAACTTTTTCTTATAAGCCTCGACTTCCAATCCAGGAAGACTGCCAGCCCAGATCACTCACCCCTCTTTGAGCCCCTTCTGTGAGTGCAAGCGGGTTGAGTTCATTTTACGGCAAGTCAGCACAGAAATGATTATAATTTGCATAGTGGAGGCGGCTAGATTTCAGAAGGAAAAAAAAGAAGGGAACTAAGAATTTGTACTGAAAGTCCTTCTGGTTTCCAGGTCGATGATTATTTATAATTATTTATCAGCCTGTTGGACTTTACTCTGAAAGTGTTACAGTTTCTTTTATTTATTTATTTTTTACTAAACTGCCCTTCCAGGCGCGGATTGTCTGGACAAGGTGGACACCTGCAGAGCGTCTGGTGCTGAGGGATGCAAGGGGATTTACGAGCCGTATGCCCGAAAGAACTGCCCTCGTTATTGCGGTTACTGTATCAGTAAGTACAGCGTCCTCGTCGTTTCCAGAGGAAAGGGAATACATTTTTAATTTAAATTTCAAAAGTGTTTGGTTTAGCTTGTTGCTGAATTTATTGCAGTCAAAATATAAGTGGAGATCGTAAGGCCTTTGGACAGGAAATGGCTAAAACTAGTATGATGTTCTATCTTTACATTTTATTTAAATTCAAGTAGTGCAGGAACGACATACTGTATTACTTTTGAAAACGGCGATGGTTTTGGTGTTAAAAATTGTTATTACATGTATTTGTGTTATGTGATTACAGTCTTTGTCAGCTATGGTTCTTATATTTTAAATGCATATTTGCAAGATTCAGTTTGAAGTTTGTTTATTTACTTATTTATATTCGTTAGATCATGTACACTATTATGGTATTTTTTTTCTTAAAGTTTTTACTTGATGTCTCTATTTATTATAGCATTATTACATCAGTATGGTAGGTTTTTTAACGTTAAATATCATTATTGTTATAATATAATTAGTTGCCAAAGGTAACATAAACTCTCTGAAGTGTCAATGATTTGCAGATACAATTTGTCTGAATGTTGAACTTCTGCAGCCTAGTCTTATCCTTAAGAAAGAAAATAACAACAATAATTAATGTCGATCTATCTATTAACTAATACATGTACCGACATTGTCTTGTTCCAATAGACCCCGATGATCTGCAGAAAGAATGCAAGGACAAAATCGACAACTGCGACGAGTACCAAGCCGATCTGTGCACAAACTCTTTCTTTGCGATCTTTGCCGAGGACAACTGCCAGAAGTTCTGCAACCTTTGCGACGCTGGACCCAGACCTGTCTTCAGTGGAACCACTGCATCCACCAGTGTCAACCCAGGTAATCAATGTGTTTAAAGTAAAGGTATATTATATTTATGAGTATATATCGGAGTCATTTTTGCTAACAGTTATTTTTTACGTGTAAGCTTACATCTATATACACTACTAGAGCCAATACTGGTAATTTGTTTCACCTAGAAGTTTATATCTATGTCCATCGGTTGTTGTTGTTGTTGTTGAGTTGGTTTATACGCTCAACAGCAGCACTATATAGGCTATATTGTGGACGGGCCCCAAGACGGATGTATGACAATTGTATGTGCTGCCACACACGAGACAGGGCGGGGATACCATCGGAGTCAGCACATGTCATTTGCTTGATGTGTAGGTTTACACCTTTGTTCATCGGTGCCACCACTGATACAGATTATCTCATTTAACGTGTAGACGTACACCCATGTCCATGGCAGTATATAGGGAATGTTTTTATACGAAGCGGTTTTTTTTTCTCCTCTGAATATTTTAGCTTCATTTTTCCACATGTCAAAACTAAGTAGCACGATAAATTCTTCTCAACAAAATGTTACCAGTGCAGTGACCACTAATGTCTATTATTATAGCTATCGCTTTCATCATTTGTGATATCTAAGTTGTTTTTTCCTTCTCTGTTACGTTTTTTTTTTCTGTACATGTGCTGAGGTTAAGAGTGTTGAGATCCTCAAAAAATATTCAATTTTTCAAGCAATACAAGTTTCGCTCATGTATGTGAAATAAAAAAAATGTAAAAGTTTTATTGTAGGGCTTACATTCATAATTATCTAAGTGCGCCTTGTGGATCAAATGGAATTAAGAGCATCTTCGAAATGTTTCATTTTTAGAGGGTTTTTTTTATATCTCTTTATGCTACAAACTCGCTAGCAAAAAATGGTTATATCAGAACGATTGAACGTTTCTGAATATGTAATAAAATTATCAATACAATTTAATCTTATATTTGTATCTTTTATATTTAAAAAAAGATTTCATTAAATGTGCTGCCTTCTGACATCAAGGGCATTATCTACATTTTAAAAAATAAGGCACCGACTGCTCGTATGGTATGTCTTCTTTGAAATCCTATATGCATGCTAAATATGGACGTTAACAAAACCACTGATGGACAAAGTAGAAGCCTGTAAGATTTGATTTTTGAGACATAAGTATGGGGACAATTTTTGGGAACGGAAATAAAAAAAAGTTAAAATGTTCTATAGATTTTGAAAACAGAGAAAACTCGTTCTGAACACAATGAAAAAAAGCAAGACAACTTAATTTTTTTTTTCTGTGTGTGTGTGGGGGGGGGGGGGAGGGGGGGGNGACGATGAGGCAGATTGTCGGTCCGTCAACAAAAGCTGTTATCTGTCGTACAACAGCCGGTATATCTCGAGGAACGAATAACCACTAAAAGTGGATCTCTGCATATTGTCTGTGTCTGTCCAGGATGCTTGTATTAGTTGGTATAGTTGCACCTTGGGGGGGGGGGGGGGCACACCAAATGCCACCACGACTCACATAATGAAAAACATCCTAGAAGACATGTGGAGAGCAGAAGACGATGAGGCAGGCCCCGAGCTCGGTGATACGACAGCGTAAGGGAGCGGTCAGGGTTCAGGTTATATATAGGCCAATCAGCGAGAGGTGTGGCATCAGCTTTCTTCTCAACCCTGGCCCCAGCACAGAACCATAAGGCAAATTTAAGTAAAGTACATCCCAAGACTAGACCAAGGAGCCGTCCGCCCAATAAATGGTCCAATATTTGGGAACTCTGTGGTGTCCCTCTTCTTACAGCGGAGAAGAGAGCAAGAGACAAGGCCCATGTGAAGGTTGGATATGACTCTCTGGGCGGCAAGGGGTCATAGAGATCTGAACCATTAAATCAAGTTAGTCAAGACATTCTAAAACCAACCATCAATCTTTTAATCAAGGACCCTTAAGTGCATTTATCGCAACTTCTGGTCTTTTTTTTCAGGCGTGTTGGACCCAAGTAACTCAAGCTGTGCTGATAAAGTGGACTATTGCTGGAGTGAGCCAGACGTTAACTGCTTTGGAATTTACGAGCCCTGGTCGAAAGTGAACTGTCCCTTCCGCTGCGGATTTTGTGACGGTAATGTCCATCTAGTTACTTTTCAATACTTAAAATGTATCCTTGTTCTATGAACACTGTGATAAATTAACCAAGAATTTATCCTATTGTGCGCTTAACTCTCTTGGGTACGCTGAGAAAAATGCGCTTGTTATTTGGGCCAGTAAATTTTAAAGCAAGCTTCTATTTTGCTTTTGTTATTGTTTTGTTTTTTCGAGATGGGGTAGGGGGCGCTATTTGGATATATTCTATGCGGAAACTATCTTTTTCTTCAATATAAAACGAGAAGAAAGCTAAACGATGCTCAAAATATTTTGGCTGAATTTTGTAAGCATTATGAGAATGAATTATTTCCTGGTTTAACTGAAACTTGCATACGAATTTATAACCATAACCACATATAATGTAAATAGTAATATAGGGATAGTGATCGTTTGGATCAAAGTGCAATCTTGCCTCAGGCACAATATCTCCCCGTCATGTCTCGAGAGTGGCAGCACTTTTCAAAACTGTCAGACGTTAGTCTTAGGGCCCGTCCACAATTATAGAGCATGCATGTTGCTGACGTTGGGCGTTAAGCAACCAACTCAACTGACGCAATGTTTATCTCCAGAAAAGCCCAAGTGTGAAGATCTGTTGACGTACTGCTCTCAGTACGACTCCGCTACTTGCACTGACGACTACTACGGTGGCTGGGCCAGGAAAAACTGCAGGAAGACATGTAACCTCTGCGCCGGTAAGAAGAATACTTTGTTGTTTGGGTTTGTCTTAGTTGGGGGCCGTTCAGATACAATATTACACCCTTGAGAGGTGGGGGATCATTGGCTCTTGTAAGTTTAGTGTAAAGAGATGGGGGAAATATATTATGTATTAGCGGGAGGGGATGGGGGTCAAAAGATCCCAAAATAAGTGTAAGTTTATAATTTTTAGAACGACCCATTGTATCCGTTTGTTTAATTTAAGGATTTTTATGTTTAGAATCAAGGATAAACAAAGCATGGGCCTAAAAAGTGTTAAATCGGATATTATGTTTTGAAATGCATAGTTATAGATATTAAATTAGTTAGTATTGCAAGGATATAGTTGTTGTAATGGCTTCCAAAAGAAGAGCGAAGTTTCATTTTTATTTCTCATGTGCACGAATGAGTTTGTGCACAAATTTATTTTAGAAATACATTTTGAATGAGACCGAATTTCTTTTAATCTTCCATTACTTGAAGGATAAGCTAGTTAAGATTATGTCCTCGACGGAAAAGCTTTGTTTTATAGAAAAAGTAAGACATGTGTACAGTATTCTACCAATGAAGTAAATAACGGTTTTATTATTTGAATTATTAGAGATAATCTAACAAATTGAACCAACAATAATCCAGAACTTACTCTCAAGCAAAAGTGAATTCTCGCGAAAATTAATGAAGTTGAAAGTAATTTTAACTAGAACAAAATGTCAGGTGTTTTTCAAAGACATTTCTCGATATGAAAAACATATTTTAATATTAAAACTTTGAAAGATGTTGTGATGAATCTTTTAAATCACAAATTAATACTGAAACTCGAAATTTTAAAAAATCTATACAAGATGTGCCACTATGATTAAAAAGTCATAACATATATTATATTGTTGTTATTGTTGCTGTCGTTGTTGTTGTTGAGGTTGTTAATTTTATTTATTCCTTTAATATTATTGCATATTATGTTGAGTAAATCACTTTTTTTTCATTATTTCAGTTCCTACAAGACCGCCTTTCGATCGTGAGTTGCGAAAATATATGTTAATATTCTTTAAAAAAAACATACAAGAAAGTAATACTGAAAGTCATCTGATCTTTCAGCTAGGGTTACACTACTACTAATGAATACCATCCAAAGCCCACATCTAACCACTGTGGAAAGATACCTAAAATCTAGCTGTACTTAAAAAAGTAGTAATAATGAATGCCATTCAAATAATATTATGATATCATATTTTCTTTTGGTTAATACCAAGTCAAGTTATAATACCGAATGCCATCTTTTTTTCCAGCTAACGCGCCAGTAGTCACACCAAACCCAGACGGTTCGAACCCCAAGCCTCCAAGTGCTCAGGACCCCACGCCCCCAAGTGCTGCAGTAAGCGAGAAGAGCACTCTGCCACCTTCAAACCCTGGTGTAGATGGCGCTGAAGTTGGCGGCACCCGCACCACCTACATCATCCAGGGGCCACCACCCAAGATCCCAGGTATGTGCTCCGCAGTGCTTATCCCCCGTGGATAGATTATTAATTTCATTATTATGCAACAGCCTACGGTTCCCCCAACTTAGACTCATTGGTTACTTTCACAATCATCTCGAAATAGTTTGAGGTTTACGTCTAGCCATGGAAACTACAAGTTTTGCGATCCGTACCACAATAAGGTATGGCGTAACCACGCTCCTGAGGCATGGATTTTTTTTTTATCGCTCTCTGTCTCCGTGAGTCTAGATAGAGCTATGATTGGGTGCCCTTACCTATCGTCCTCTTTTTCGCTATGGATCTTGCTATCATAAGGCTTCTAATGTTCGTTTCAAGCCTATCACTCGTTAGGTCAATTCCACGCACTAGCTCAGCAAAAAAGAAAGTAGCATGTAAACGCAATAAACATGGATAACTATAGTGGAGATTATCTAACCACAATTCGTTTCCGTTTTCGAAAATTGGAATTGAACTATTTTCCGTGTTTTTCTTGCGTATAGTTATACCATATAAACCCTTATCTAGAGTTAATGGGTAGCTTACCTAGCTTAACACTTGCCTACTCTTTTTATCGAATCATGGTTCAGCATTTGTGGCACGGGTCTTGTTTTTTTTTTTTTCAAATGTATGATAAGCTTTATTTCATTGGCGTGAACCGTATGGTGTTATTGTTTTTCAAATAGAGAGATGGAGAAAAAGAGAGAGTGAGACATAGACAGAGAGACAAAGACATACAGATACAGAGATAGAGACAGAGAGAGGGCAGACAGAGAGAGAGGGGAAGACAGAAAGGTAGAGAGAGACAAAGAGACAGACAGAGAGAGAGAGAGAGAGAGAGAGACAAAGAGACAGACAGAGAGACAGAGACAAAGAGATAGAGACAGAGAGAGAGAGACAGAGAGAGAGGCATAGACAGAGGAGAAGACAGAGAGATAGAGAGAGATAGACAGAGAGACAGAGAGAGAGAGAGAGAGAGAGAGAGAGAGAGAGAGAGAGAGAGAAAGAGAGAGAGATCAAACTAGAGAGATGTGTACGAGCCAAAAACAACATCAGAAAAAAACAAGAAACAAACCCTGACCTTAATCCGAATCTTTTGATCTGGTTTCCGACACTAATCCCCTACCCGTCCATCGGTTGCTGTGCCCCCCCCCCCCTCCCCCTTCAGGAACTTGTCTGTACAAGGGAGACTCACACCCCCAGGACAAGAACTGGTACGACGGCTGCGACTTCACCTGCAACTGTTTTGACGCCGCCAATAACAGGATTGTTTGCACCCAGAGGTAAGATTATCCGACAGAATCTCAAATCTTTAATGTGTTTTTGTTGTTTTGTTGTTGCTGTGTTGTTGGTTTGTTTTTTGTTTGTTTTTTTTTTGTTTGTTTGTTGTTGTTGTTTTTTGTTTGTTGTTTTTTTTTTAAAATTGAAATGAGGATGGATAGCGACAGGGGGTGAAGGTTGGGGAAGAGATACCTAAGGGTAGAATGCGCGCTCTCTATGCAGTAGGTTGTCCTTAGATGCTTATTCTGGCCGTCCCGTATCGGTGGTATCAGTATACAGTGAAATGTGACAGGTCAAGTGTCGGGTACCACGATCTGGGGCATGTATACGTATTAAAGTTATGTGATTTTAAAGAGAGATTTTTTAAAACTTAAATAAAAAATTGTTGGCTTGAATGTTGAAATGTTCCTAGCGCTCTTCGTATCGTTTTCTCAATTTATAATAAAACATTCATCAATTTGAACTTAAAAACGGTAAGGAGAGTGTTGTAGTGCTGGGTTAAAGTCTACGGGTTATCAAACTCCCAACTGGTTGAGTCGATTTCATTACTAAGTAGTTGGATAAGTCCTGGATATATCGCTTAGGAAATTGGATGGCGTCGTCGTATTATATCATCTAGGAGACAGAATCGCTTTCCACCATCAAAGGTTACAAAATATCAACCGTATCAACGACACGAGATGGCTCATTCGGCAAAGGGATGGCTTTGCGGGCAAGAAGTTCGAAGTTCTGTTCCTTTTGCTTTCTCTGTTGAAAGATTACTTAGGAACAAACATGCCCTCACTGGTGTAGAGGAGGGGGCGAACTGGCGCAAGTGATAGAGCGTCGGTCGTCCTATCGGAAGGCCTCCGGTTCGAAACCTACGTGCCCGTATGAGAAAGGACCCCAGGTCTCTGTGTGGCAGCACATAAAATTGTCAGACGTTAGTCTTGTAGCCCGTCCACAATGTAGACTAAATAGTGCTCAAGTTGCACACTAAGTGACCAACAAAATGCTGCTGGTGTAGATTTTGCTGTTGATGTTGCTATTGATGTTGCTGCTGCTGTTGCTGTTGCTGTCTATTTTAATGTTGGTGTTGTTGTTTCTGATGCTGTTGCTGGTGCTGTTGTTATTGCTGTTGATGTTGCCCTTGACGCGGATGCTTCTGTTGGTGTTGATTTTGATATTGCTGTTCATGTTATCGCTGATGTTGACACTGATATTGCTGTTGATGTTGAAACTGATGGTATTGATGATGTTGATGCTGGCGTTTCGCTTGTTGTGCAGGTGTATTCAGTGGGACGCCCTTCCAGCCAGCCTGACGGGATGCTCGCTGGTGCAAGAACCAGGTGACTGCTGCAAGAGGCTGGAATGCAACAACACTAACTAGATCTAGAAAAAAATCTGAGTGATCAAGAACAGGCAGTCTGTCTAAAGAGAATAATATTGTTATTTATAAATAATATTGCCATTCTGACTTCATTTGAGGAGTTCATAAAAATGATATTCAAAATAAACGGAGAAAAATAGCTTGGTTATTTGTGTTATTCTTTAGAATATTTAAAAATCATTTAAACTGCATGTGCTGAAATGTAGGCCCCTATGTCTAAGTTTAATGCTATTGTAGGTAAGCATTATAAAGTAGAATTGTTATAATTATTGTTATTATTATTATTATTATTATTATTATTATTATTATTATTATTATTATTATTATTATTATTATTATTATTATTA
>RQTK01000367.1:378957-415333 GCA_003991915.1 Elysia chlorotica | reverse complement strand
TTCTTCTTCTTCTTCTTCTTCTTCTTCTTCTTCTTCTTCTTCTTCTTCTTCTTCTTCTTCTTCTTCTTCTTCTTCTTCTTCTTCTTCTTGTAGTTGTTTCACACAGTCTTGAGAAAAGGATTTGAAAAAAATGGGACTTCGAACAGCAGATTCACACTTAAAGATTAAGTTGCGACCACCAAGAAAAACAAAGTCCAGGCTAATAAATCAATGAGATGTGAAACCGGTGCATTTTTTTAAAAAAATTTTAGCCTGGTAAGATTGGGATTGGTGGTAAAATCAGTTCGATTTTCCTTTGACGTGTACAGTCTACAATATACATGAAGTTTATAATCGTCTTTTTTTACTTAGAATTTTTGAATAAATTAATTAAAAAAAATTAAAACAAGTTAAGGCGTGTCGAACTTTCAAGCGTTTAAAACTAAAGCCTAATATACAGAAATGTGTGTATAATTGTTATGATGTATAAATGAAAAAGAGTGAGTTTGCCAACCAGACTGAGAACAATGAAATGTTTTGTGTGGTCACCGTTCTTATATGCAAGTGAAACATGGACATTAAATAAGTCTATAGAGAAGAGAATAGATGCCTTGGAAATGTGGATCTATAGGAGAATGAACAGAATTTCTTGGAAAGATAAGGTGATAAATAAGGAGGTCTTGGATAAAGTTGGCATGCAGAAACCAGAACTGCTGCAATTAATCCAAAGAAGAAAACTGGCATACTATGGCCATATAAGAAGACACTGCAGCATCCAGAAAAGAGTTGTGGAAGGCAAGGTTGAAGGGAAGCGTGGTAGAGGAAGGAAGAGGCAGTCGTGGCTTTCCAACATACAGGAGACATCCCAGTTACGAATGAGTGTAGCCTCTGAAGCAGCCTTGGACCGAGAAAGATGGCGCCGAATGACAGCCCACCTCGGAGACGGGACGGCACAGCGATAGATAGATAGATAAATGAAAATCATAAAACCTCTATATTCCTAACCATCGTCGTGATTTTCATCTTTTAGTGAAGTTCAGTTTTCTTTTAGTACTCTTAACAATTTGCTTTTTTGCTTATAAACAAATTATCGTAAAAATTATTACTATAGTTTTTTTAGCACAAGCCTCGTAAAATCCACCTGGAAAGCTACTCAGAACTGTTTCTGACAACATTCAAAAGCATAATTATATGCCAAATTAAATCCTGTATATGAGACGGTTCTGCCAATTTCTTTTATCTGTTGGAATATGACATTTTGAAATATTTGTCAAAATCGAGGAGAGTAGCTTTCATCTTGGTTTTAATAACTCTGGTACCCCAAGACTATGTCTTTACCTATTGAGAATAAAATACATATTAGCGATTCTTCATGATTTTTTTTTCCTTTGGTGATGGCCTTGACATCAAACAAACACTGAGTTTTGAAACGTCAAAGTGATTGGTTATTCTACATCAAGGGAACAGTAATGCTACTTTCGTGAACAGTCTTTGTGGGGTTTTGGGGGGGACCCCCCAGAATTATAAAAAATTTATAACTTTTTAATCCAAGAGAGAATAGTATTAATTTTAACTTAAAATTATATGAAGAGGACAAAGCATACTTAGAGAGATATTTCAATGTGAGAACCGAAGGAATTATCTAAAGATCTAAGAGGATTTGAGAGGATGTGCGTGTTTTATTAAAGACACGACGGCGAACAATCCTCTTAATTTAGTTTATTTGATTCTATATCATTCTTTATGGCGAAAGTACAGCAAGGCTTTATTTGTATCTGATTATTTGAAGCAAAAACTGTGTATCTATCTAACCATGAACGATATCTTTCTGTGTTTATGGTTCAAAATAATGTTTTGTTTTTTTTTTGTTTTTTTTTATCCTCCGAAGTATACGTGTTTTATTTTATTTATTTTTTTTACCAAGACTGGGTAGGAGTGGAATGGTTTAGGCAAGGAGCTAATAGTACTATGTTTAAATGTTCATTGTTAACAACAAATTTAAAGTTTAGTACATTAAAATCTTTATACTTGGCTGTCTTAACACTCAATAATATGTGAATGTCATTTTTATTCAGATGAAAATCTATGAAGAAGAAGGACATGAGGAGTTCGTTTTTTTTTCTTTATATTGTCGCTTAACATCCAATGTCAGCACCATATAGGCTTATTTATAGACGAACCGTCTGACAATTGTGCATGTTATCTCACACGAGACAGGGCGGGAAGGTTTGGACTCCTGTCTCAGCATGACACATGAAATGGACACCAATCCAACCAGTAGGGACGAAATCGATTGTGGGATTCGAACCGCGGACCTCCCGATCTGGAGATCAACGCTTTATTACTTGAGTTAGTACGCTCCGGAAAAAAGAATAATATTCCAGAAAAAGCAAGATGGCAACTTCTTAGATAAGAATAAGCAGTGTTTGCTTTGTTCGCTTGAATTTTTCCTGAGCAAACATGATAAGAATCAGAAATACTGAAATGAACCTGCACGTTTCAGGCTCGTGAGACGCCTAAGTCCCGGGTCGAGGACAAAGTTGAGTCAGTCATTGCGTGCTTTTGACTGATCCAAGAAAAGCTCGGACTTTTTTCCTTTTTGGATGAGAAAGACACTAGGAGGTGGGAGACTAAAATTAATGAGGGTGATGGAGTTTAAGTTTACAACATTACTATTTTCTCCAGACTCTGGTTTCATGCCCCGAAGCTTGTCTGGCATATATAATTATATCGCAGGTCTTTTCTTCTGCTCATTTTTAGAAGAGCACGAGAGAGAAAGAGAGAAAGAGAGAGAGAGAGAGAGAGAGAGAGAGAGAGAGAGAGAGAGAGAGAGAGAGAGAGAGAGAGAGAGAGACAGACAGACAGAGACAGAGAAAGAAGGAGGGAGGGAGAGGAGATGGAGAAACTGAGAGAGAATGAGAGAGAAATAGAGAGAGAGAGAGAGAGAGAGAGAGAGAGAGAGAGAGAAAGAGAGACAGGCAGACAGAGACAGAGAAAGAAGGAGAGAGGGAGAGGAGATGGAGCAACTGAGAGAGAAAGTGAGAGAATAAGATGGAGAGAGAGAGAGGGAGAGTGAGAGGAAAATAATCGGCGCGGGGAGAAATGCAAAACAAAGACGTATGTATCTGTCATCAACCGGGCAGTATGGTAAGCTGATCCCCGCTTAGGTCGAAAAGCCATTGTTTACAAAAACGTGATCTACAACTAATGGAAATAAAGGTGTCTCGTAAACAAAGTATTTTTTTAAATAATAAATCATCTTATATAATTTGGTTAATAATTAGCTCAGTTTAAGAACGTTCCATACCACCTTCTTGATTGCACCGAAAAAGGCATCGAATTACCGATTAAAATAAAAGAAACAACGTTTTTCGATGTTTAGCTAAAATTACGTGAGATTTCTTTTTTAGCCTTTGATATAATGTAATTGGGCACGAGTAGTGGTAGCAGTGATGAGAGAAGGGCGAGTATAGCGCGAAACAGAGTATTGTGACTCGTGTCGCGTTTTCTTTTCATAAGTGTTGATGCTTTTCATAGCGTGCACAAACCATTTAGAAACCATTGGCAAGTAAAAAAAAAAGAGAAACATGCTGATGGATAGGTGTAGTAAGACAATTCAATGGTGAGTTAAGCATAGACCTAACTTAAGAGTATGTATTTACTGTTTAAAACGACCTTTTACCCGGAGTCTACATTTAGAGCACGGCCGTGCTTACACCCTAGATTGTTAAGTACATATCGAAATCGTTTTCTATGCCTTTTCTCCACAAGAAGATGGAATTCAATTATGCCTTGAACTTTAAATAAGTGACCAGTAATAATGAAGTTTACCCATAGCCTACACGAGTTAAAAGGTCTTTTTTTTCCTATAATGCGTAAGATATGCCTGTACCCCCACCTTTCCATTTCGTTTTTCAAGACGAACAAGAAATGTAAACACCAACATGCGTTTCAGATCGAATCTATTTCACCCAATAATAGGCTAAATCAGCGAGCTGGAAGTGTTTATCTCGCTCTCATTCACATGTTACAAAAAACGTTAATACGAACCTCAAACATTATTTCAAAAGACAGTTTTTGGAACTAACAGCTCAGTGTGCGTATCAAAATGCCATAATTATTCTGAGGAAACTATAATGGAGAGGTTGTTGACCTTTGTAATTCTCTGTTAAGTCTAACAACCTCGTGGCCTTTTCAAATCATGTTTAATGTTTTCACGTTATGAAGGCAAATTACTTTTCTCATTAAGAGTTTAACGATTCTCTCATTTGCAATTATTTATCATTTTCTCTCCTTTTAACCATGTAGATATGGCTCAAAATGTGTCACGGTACTGATGATCGAAGAAGAAAAAAATGCAGGCCTACACGTTTGGTAAAGATGTTCTTTTTTTAAAAACCATATTTGCACAGTTACAATACATTGAATTGACCAGGAGGACTTTTATTTATTTTGTCTGCTTTGCTTTTAAGGTTTTATCAGGATTCTATGTTATCTTCATGTGAAAAGGGAGAAGAACAGAACTTTTTGTAATTGAAATTACTTTGATCGACAAGAAAATTCAATCATGTAATATTATTTTTGTATTCTAGGGTAAAAGATGTAAGAGATAATCACAAGAAAAAAAAAATCGGACCAGCTTGAATATGAGGGTGAGGAATCCCTAGCAACAATTAATTCTGCACTCAATGTCGGAGTTAACTACATAAATAATCACCATTCTTAGTTTATTTTTTTTTTATTCCAGAGATGCCCTAAGCCCTTAGAAGAAGAAAAAATGAACTTTTTACCAGCGGCACAGTACTAGTAATCATAAATCAAAACTATAAAAACAAATCATAATGATGAAACCGGAGGAAAGGTTTATGAAAGTTTAAAACACTCAATCGAGACACTGCTACGGACACTCACATAATTCTAGTCATAAAATGATCACTAGTATGATATAATATTTTAAGTATATCCAATTTCAACATAATTTTCACATTTTGTCTTTATTGGCTATTATTTAAATCTTTTTTTTTTTTCATTTACGACAACAGTAAACACCGACATAAAAGTAGAATGAAGTTCATAGCATTATGGTTATTTTTCACATCATAAGGATTCAAGACATATACCTTGCATGCACACAATTTTGGGTTATTTTGGAAAATTTATGAGAAATCAAAGCTTTGATCTTTATTACATGTATTTTGAAATGGAATTTTCGCAGATCGAGGCAATGCTGTGCAGCAACGAGAACATACTAAAGAACTCAACATTGTGTGCTACTTGATGGGAAAAGGTTTAATAACGGCTTTGCAGTACCGTTTTTAGAGCACGGTCGTGTTTAAACCCTAGATTGTTAAATATCGAAATCTTTTTTATGCCCTTTCTCCCCAAGAAGATGGAATTCAATTATGCCTTGAACTTTAAATAAGTGACCAGTAATAATGAAGTTTACCCGTATCCTACACGAGTTAAAAGGTTTTTGTTTTTTGTCTATAATGCGTAAGATCTACATGTACCCCCACCTTTCCATTTCGTTTTTCAAAACGAACAAGAAATGTGAACATCAACATGCGTTTCAGATCTTATCTATTTCACCCAATAATAGGCTAAATCAGCGAGCTGTAGGTGTTTATCTCGCTCTCATTCACATGTTACAAACAACGTTAATACGAACCTCAAACATTATTTCAAAAGACATTTTTTTGGAAATAACAGCTCAGTGTGCGTATCAAAATGCCATAATTATTCTGAGGAAACTATAATGGAGAGGTTGTTGACCTTTGTAATTCTCTGTTAAGTCTAACAGCCTCGTGGCCTTTTCAAATCATGTTTAATGTTTTCACGTTATGAAGCCAAATTACTTTTCTCAAAAAGAGTTTAACGATTCTCTCATTTGCAATTATTTATCTTTTTCTTTCCTTTTAATCATGTAGATATGGCTCAAAATTTGTCACAATACTGATGATCGAAGAAAAAAAAAACGTAGGCCTACACGTTTGGTAAAGATGTCGATGAAACGTATGGTTGAGAATGTCGATGAAACTTAGAAATGCGTTTTATTTGTAAGTGGTATTTCTACTTGAACTATAGGCTAACTCTAGTGGCCGTTTTTACCTCTTCCTGTTGTTGTTGTGCAGTAGTCGACAACTTAGTAGCCTCCATACCTGTTCCATCATGTGTGCAGTTAACAACTTAAGCTGAAGATATACCAACTCATACATGCATCCTGGCCATACACAGGCAATATGCGGAGATCCAATTTTCAGTGGTTAATCGTTTCTGAAGATAGACCGGCTGTCGTACGACGGTTACCAGCTTCCGCGTCGCACGACGGTTTCTGTGTTTTGCTATGGGGAGGCAAAACTTGATCTGTGTTGGACGACCGCCATTGTTTTCCGGCTCTCGATTCAAAACTTTAAACACACTTTTCTCCAGAATGCCTTCATAAGTATAGATCCAAGTAGTATATTTAGTCTCAGATAGTAATAAAATAGGGTCACAATAAAAATGATATATGAAATCAGCGTAGTTTTTTTTAATATTTGAAAAGTTAGCTAATCGCATAACCGCTGGGCACAATTTGACCTAGATAGCTGGCCAAGCCAGAATCTAGGCTCGCGTGTATGTGCGAAGAGCGATTCCCCGCTGACCGGTGACCTTTGATCCTGGCATCACATGCTTCGGCTGGCATCTGTGTTGTTTGGGCAAGATATACCAGGATCGACAACTTTGTCTTATGATACTGTCGACCCACGCTTGGTTTAGCTTGGTGTAGCCGTACACTTAGCCTACTGTCCGTCTCAAAAGATGATGCTTTGTGCCTGGAATGATCATTTTTGGAAGAAGAAAAAAAAACAGACCCTGAAGTGGCTGGTTCCAGTGACAAGTTGGATCTTTTACTACACGTTCTCCAACGGTATGTGCAGGTAAAACTGGTCTCGATGTGTCGGGCATGTTTGTTGGGTCTCTCTTCTCGTTCTCTTCCCTTCCAACTTTTCATGTATCTAACCTTCACCTTGTCTCACAGCCACCATCCGGGCCTTACGATCGTTTAGTCATGCCCTTAGTTTGACTTTTCTGGCTGTTTGATTGAAGAGGCGCAATATTTAGAGCCTTAACCCAAAACATCTCCCATTCGACTTGGTTAACGTTTTACGAATAATAGTATTTTTAAAGAAATAAAAAAATAGCACCAAGACTGTGATTAGGCCAGAATATAGTAAAAATGTATTTTAATTTTTAGTTGTACTGTCCGCACTAGCAAACCCATCCAGTTTTGAAAAAAAAACTATTTAGAATGATGAGAACATCTATCAGTAAACAATGGTTCATTACATTGTTGCCACTGAAGTGCTGAAGCTAAAATTATTGTATTTTCAAAGCCTAGAACGTACCATAATGCTTGTATAACAATAACATCTGTGATGGATATGTATTATAGAATTAATAAAATACGACTTTTCTCGATTTTGGACGGGAATATAGGCATGATATGGTCTATGACTTCCTTGACTCTCTAAAAATAAATAAGTACCGGTACGGTAACTAAAAAAGAAGAAGACATGACTTGGACTTTTCTTTAAACTGCGGTTGACTTTTATTACATTTCTTGCTACTGTCTGGAACTTTTATATTCTTTGTCATATTGCGTCGTTTCTAAAGATCTTTATTTGTGGTCCAAACACGTTTTCCCTAAAATTTCAAAGTCGTCATTGTAGCATTCGTCTGGTCTAAGGTAACCAAAACATAGTGCAATGGCTTGTTTTGCTGAAAAGCACAGTCACGTTTCAATATACCATACACAGTGATATCTGTTAAGAGTGAAAAAGAAAAGTGTTGACGTAAGTATAAGTTCACTCCATCAATAGACTCGGACTTCAGTGTTACGTTGAGCAGGAGCTGATTTCTATTAATTAATATCAAGTAATAAAAGGAAAACATGCGGATAAAGAACTGCACTAACAACTCCTAACCTGGTCGTAGGGGTTTAGTTTGTGGAGAATTCATTGATAATCAACTAATTTGATAGAATTGTGAAAAATGTTCTTTTAAAAAAACAAAAACAAGCAAACAATATTTGCAGTTTAATTTTGTCTACATTACTTTTCGTGTTATACAAATTTGTAATTTTATGTTATCATCATGTGCACAAGGAAAATAGAAAGATTTTTTCTGTAATTTAAACTACTTTGATCGACAAGAAAATTCAATCATGTAATATTATTTTTGTATTCTAGAGTAAAAGATGTAAAAGATTATCACAAAAAAAAAAAAATCAGACCAGCTTGAATATGAGGGTGAGGAATCCCTAGCAACAATTAATTCTGCACTCAATATCGGAGTTCACTACATAAAAAAAACACCATTCTTATTTTATTTTTTTATTCCGAGGATGCCCTATGCCCTTAGAAGCAAAAACCTGAACTTTTTACCAGCGGCACAGTACGAGTGCTCATAAATCAAAACTATCAAAACAAATCATAGTGATAAAACCGGAGGAAAGGTTTATGAAAGTTTAACACACAATCGAGACATTGCTACGTACACTCATATACCTCTAGTGATAAAATGAATAGTGATCATTCCAGTGAACAGATCACCAGTATGATATATAAGTATTTCAAATTTCAACATAATTTTGTCTTTATTGGCTATTATTTTTTAATCTTTTTTTTTTTCATTTACGGCAACAGTAAACACCGATATAAAAGTAGATTGAAGTTCATAGCATATGGTTACTTTTCACATCATAAGGATTCAAGACATATTCCTTGCATGCACACAATTTTGGGTTATTTGGAAAATTTATGAGAAATCAGAGCTTTGATCTTTATTACATGTATTTTGAAATGGAATTTTCGCAGATCAAGGCAATGCTGTGATGGAACGAGAATATACATGCACTAAAGAGCTCAACACTGTGTGCTAATTGGTGGGAAAAGGTTAAACAACGGCTTTGCAGTACCGTAATCCCCCCCCCCCCCCCCCCCCCCCCAACACGCCTTAAAAAAAAACGATTGAAACTAGTCCAGAAACATGCAGTGTGTTGGTAATCTGTACAAACTTCTACTTTTGCACTTTTTGGGCTAAGGTGGGTGAAAAACACCCAGGCTGTGAACAATCTGCGTAATAAAATTATGTGCTATTGGCCCCAATCATAAGATAAAACTTAATAATTTAATGCATTCCTCAATTTGTGTTTTATGCTCCCTTTTTTGTTCGTGTTTCAAAATAATGATTTATTAATTATTAATATTAATCCGCTCCTTCTCTGATCTTCCTCCCTCCTGCTCATTCTGCATGTCCTCCGGTTAATATTTTGCTTCCCCTGTCCTATGTATCTACAACTGCTCCTGCTGCTGTTCCTCTTCCGTCTGCGCCTCCTACTTTTTCCGCCTGTGTTTCCTTTTCTAGCTGCCCTTGAAAATCACCAACGGGTGGTTTATTGTTGAAAAAAAAAAAACAACTGCGTAGGTGACCTTGCTTGTTTTTTTTCCCCTTATAGATCACGCGCGGGTGGTGCTGAACGTTAATATTCTCAGGTGAGCAGTTGCTGAGATTGAAAAGTCAATGTTAACAAAAGTATTGTAGTCAAGGCTGCATATGAACTGTTTGTATCTATATTTGCATGCATATATAAATATATATACATATAGGTAATACAATGTGTGTATGTGTGATTGTGTAATATATCTCCCTTGATATCTTTCGTTTATATCATGTGTCTGCTCTATTCCATATTAAATGTATTTGCTTTTTTTTTTTTATTTCAAGGAACTTTTCAAAAACTATTGTCCATACTTATAAACTAGTTTTATGCATGTGGTGTTGTATGTCAGTTTCTTTATCAAAGTGGATGACCCAACACACTCCAAACACCAAACAGATAAATTTTTCAAGCTTCAAACATAGGTGTGTCATAGACCTTTGAAATAGGAGACTAACACCCAGTGTAGCTGCTTTAGTATGTATTTGGTGTATGTAAGGCTAGAGAAAATATTTGGATGAACAGTATACATATGCGGATAAATTTGATAATGCAGATTTGTTTGCTTCACTGTCTTAATCATATTTTGTAAATTTATTTTGTAAATAATAACACACATACAATAATGCTGGAATAAGTACACACATGATATTTCATGTTTCTTTCTTTCTTTTATTTTTTTTCAAGAAATGCATATATCATTATCAATGCAAAGGAAAAATTGTCTTTTTTCCATGTTTTACAAAGGCACCATTCATTTCTTAAGACAAACAAAAGAAAAAATTATAATCAAATCATCACTGAAATATTCAAATAATGCTCTCATCACATTTTTGCTCTCCAAGTCCAGTCTCTGTCAGTCAGCTCAGTCGCTCTCATTTTCACTGTTAAACCTAGTACAAAGGAAAGGCAACCTCTATAGGGAATAGTTGTAAGAACACCATTGACAACTTAACAAAATCATCGTTTCTTCCAAACATAACCAAGGACATGCCTGCCTTGAAAAATGGTAACAAACTCTATTACAGGTAAAACGTTTCCACCAAACTATTACTTTATATAATACCTAACACTAGAACTACCAAATTTTTTTTAATAATTGAGAATTTGCAAAGCTTTTGTTAATGCACCATGTTCTTAAAAAACGATAATGCAAATTTCACAGGCAGTTTAAATGTCAAGTGGGAAGTGACAATCCAACAACGCCTAGGCATACACTCATGCACACTTGCAAATGTAAAGGATGCATCAAAACAGAGGTTATGATTCAAGTAGAGTTAAAGCCATATCTTTGACTTTTTGAACCTGATCTTCTGTCCCATGGCTCTCCTCAAACTTGATCATTTTCTGGATCAAAAACGACAGTTTCTTGGCCCCAAACTTTTGTTTCACAGCTCGGTCCAAAATATCTCTGCAAATAAAAATAAGATCATTCTGGTGAGTAATCTGACGAAAATGAGTGAAGTAAACCGTTTGTATTTTGTTTGCAGTCTCCTCACTTTTTACCCAAAGTTTTTTGCTTAAAGGATGATCTCAAATAGATTATTTTATATTTGATTCAAAATGTTCAACCCACAATTCTTAATGCACAGTTCTCATTCTTTTTTTTTTCGTCAAATACCCACCTCACACACGCCCAAAACAAAACTAACCAACAAACTAACACCTAGACTTTTAAACAGACTTACCTATTTTAGTTTATTGAAAAAATGTCTGTACTATGCAATTCAAGTTTAATATATGCACACCAGTAAATTTTTTGGGTTCTTTGTGCAATCCATACGTTTTAAGACATGTTTAGATATGCAGAAATGTAGTTGCATGGTAAAGTGTTTCAATGGTATAAAATTTAATCAGTAAATTTTTTGAATAGCTGATGTTTAGTTGAGCTAGCCCACATTCTAAGGCACTCGATTTTGTTAAAACTTTTTATGTAAAAACAAAAAAAAAACAATGGAAGAGAACTAAAGAAAACACTAAAGCCCTTTTACCTTGCTCCAGAGATGTCCCCAGATTTCGCCACCATGTCCACATAGACAGACCAGATATCAGTGCGGCCTGGGTAGCTGGCGATCAGATTCTCAAATATGGTGCGACCCCGCTCCGCATCTCCGTCAGAGAACTCCATATTGGCAAATTTTGTAATGACCTCAACATCTAAAAGCATAGACAGTATTCTTCTCATTGGTATGGTGACAAAACATAAATATCATTGTTGTTGTGTTTTTTTTTATCATTATAGCATGGTATTGGTATCAACAGCACTTTCATTTATAACATTTCTGAAAACATACCTGTATAAGCTTTTTTCACTTATGTGAATAGCTAAAATAATCTCTGAGTGTGAATGTTTTAATAGTATAATTATGTCATCATCATTGATATGCTTATATTTAAGCCTGGAGCTTTACAATCAAAAGGTGATGACTGAAGAAAAAAAAAATCAAATATATTTTGTTTCTTTAAAAAATATTCGCTCTTTGGCCTTCCACAAAATTAAAGTTTAAACTGAATGCTAATTATTGAATCTCAGAATTTAAAAAAAAAGAAAAATATCTTTTATAAGCTGTATTATGTATATATTTATATATATTTTTAACAGCAAAGCTTTTATTGAATTTCTTCATAGGGTAGTTGATTTAACAAAAACTTATTCCACTTTGTTGGCAGACATGAGTCATGTTTCAATAAGAAGAAACGTCATACATTTATTTTTTTCAATACTTTCACTTTATGTTCTCTCTGGAGATTCAAATTATTGTACTGTTTAAAACTTTTCATGCGTATGCAACGCTAATGTTTGATGAGTTAGGTTAACCTACATTTGAGCTCAAGACCTCAAATTAAGTTTTATTTGGTATAATCACATTCTCTATACGCATATAATTTAATGGAGAGCTGACGCTAAGTCATAACTATAAAGTGAGACAGGAATACTCACGGTCTTTCTTGTCTAAAATCGCTGTACACTTTTGAAGCAGGTTTCTGGCAGACTGCAGCCTCCCAGTCTTGAAGAGAAACTGCCCGTAAGATTTCCACACTGATTTTTCTCGCTTGTACTTTCGGGTCATCACAATGTAAAGTTGTTCTGCATCCTAAAACAAAGGTTATAATTTAAAAAGTTTAAATACAGTGTACAGGAATCTAAGAAAATACTGAGTGGTTTCTGTAAAATATAAAACTTGAACCATTATGAGAGTAAACGTTTTGGAGGGGTGTTGATTCACTACAAATTATTCATGACATTGTGTTGAAAGAAGAATTTATCTTATTTTTTTTGCACCCACATTTTCATATTCTTCAATTACAGGTAAAAGTAATGGTGGTAACTATGAAAACGAAATGAAAGGATTTTACCTCTGTCTTGTTTGCAGAAACATAGATCTCACACATTTTGAGATATATTTCCAATGGGTCATTGTAAGTAACTGCTCTTTCTAGAAGCTTTTTAACATCAGAAATATCTCCATAAGTTGTCTCCATATTTAAATATGCAAGCCACACATTTTTCTTCTCTTGTTCTTCTCTGTAAAGAGGGGAAAAAAACACATTTAAACTTTCTTTAAAAAAAAAATTTTTTTTATACATTTAATTACAATAAATAGTTCTATTAGTTTTACAAATTCGTGATAAAAAATTCGTATGACTAAAAACTCAAATGATCATTAACCCATGATAGCATGCTTTAAATTATATAATGTAACTGCTATATAATAAAAGACAGAGTAATGAAATGTCATCGATATTAAAAATATTTTTTAATGTGACCCTTTTCTTAATACAAGAATGTAAAAGACGGAAATAATAATATACATAGATGCTCCATCATATATTTGATGACAGATATTTTAAGATTATTCAATAGGATAAAATTTAAAAAATGCATGATAATAAAACAATAATTTCTTAAACATGCTCTTCAATCCACCTGAAAGAAATAGTGTCCAGCGCTTTCTCTGCCACTGCTCTTGCTTTCTCTACCTCTCCCAGCTCAATGTGAAAAGCCATGAACCGCAGCCAAACCACAGAGCTGTTGGGAGATTGCAGGGCAAGCTTCTCGAAGTCGTTAGCACTGTGTGGAAGAGCTGTCCCATCTAGCTGACTTCGTTCATACTGATGAGATTAAAAGAAATTCTTGTATGAAAGTCGCAATTGACATTCCGAAATTCTTCTATCTAAATAAAGGCTCTCCTCTGTAAAATTTAATTGTCCTTTTTTTTTTAAAAATCAAGTCTGATTGTCAAATAGAATGACTGCAGGGAAACGCAGTAGGGGAAACAACTAGAAAATATGATGGACATACTAAAAAATGTCTTGCCAAGGGAAAGTGACAAAGGCATTAAAAACAGCAAAGAATTGAGATATGTGGAGGTGAGTGACTTTTAATCATTTTGTATTTAAAGTCTTACACAGACTTCCTGTTCAAGAAGTTTTTCTTAGTTACTCCTGATAGGACTCAAAGGAATTTGAATAGAGGGGCTTTCACAAAAGCTTATTTAAAGAGAATATAACCTTAGGTGTTGAATTTGGTGAGAAACTAAATTTCTGCTGACTAGTTATCAATCATAATGATTATAGTTGTCAGTTTGTTTTTCTTCTTCTACCTCATTTTAATTTTTAACTGAAAAAAATAATTAAATACATATTCAATGTTGAAATAATATATTTTGTTGTCAGATAGATATAAAAACAAAAGAAAAGGTTTAAATTTATATTGCTCACCTCCTGAATTAGTTTTTCTTCATCCCTCTTTCTTTTCTTTCTTGTTTTAGCATCAACAGGAGCCTGAAAGAAAAAAAAACAAACAGGTTTATTCAAATTTGTTTAAAAAAAACTGTTGATAATAGTTAAATACTCCGAGTAAAGCATAATGAAAAACAAATAAAACATCAAAATGAAAACTGATTAGTGTAAATATACATAAATCTTGTCAACTTTGCAGCTTATGTGGTTTTGTGTTTTTTTCTCAATTGCAATTAACTGAGGTCATATGTAGTCCTTTTCATTACACAAAAAGGCAAATTAATTGTTTTGTTTGGGTTTCTTTGTACCTATTTGCCAACAAAAAAAAGACAAGTTTTTCAACAAACAAATAACAAAACGTACCTCATCATCATCTTCATTCCCATCTGCTTTGTTTTTATCAGTTTGTACTTGCGTTGACATGTCCTCTCCCCAAGAGAATCCCGAGATAGAGAGACGTGGTGCATCTTCTGATGGCTTAGAGCTGTGAACATCCTTCTAGAAGACACGAGATGATACAATAAATTTTAGATAATTTAATGGAAATAAGAATCATACAAGATAAGATGTTATGCACAGGCAAAAAGTATGAAAAGTATGATAAATAACTTCTAAAAGCTGGAGCTTACACAGTTTGCAAGAAGAAAAATTATTTGGTTGCTTTCAGGTTTTTTTGGTTTTAGTTTTTTGTTGATTTTTTTTTCATAATTTTCGAACAAGTTGGAAATGGTCAACAAGGTGAGGCTTTACATGTGGCCTTTAGAAAAAAAATCTATTTTTCTCCTGTTCTTATATCAATACGAAATTTAATTCAACAAAGCAATAACAAGCATGTAATCTTCAGAGTGCTTACATCTTTTCCAGCTTCTGTGTTCTGGTCTTCATCTGATGGAGCTGATTCTTTATCAATGTCCACACCACTATCACCTTGTTCCTCAGTCTCAGAGGCCTTCTTCTTCTTCTTTTCTTTCTTCAACTGCCTTTTCTTTGCTATAATCTCCCTTTCTTGAAGCTTTGATTCCTCTTCATTAATTGACGTCTTCCTCTTTCGCTGCCTCTTGAGCAGTGTTGTGCTGTTTAAAATATATAAAATGTTGAGGATGAGACATACTTAAGTGAAAATATCAGAGGTACAAGAAATCTTACAGGAAAGTATGAATATTTGAAAAATATTTCCATCCCTTATTTTTTCATTACTATCTATTTGCATGATAACTACTCGTACAGAGAAATAAATTTTTCAAAGTGAAATTATTGAAATTCATATAATAAAAAAAATAATTAAAAAATTAAGATCTACTACAAAAGACATGCTCTAGAAGATAAATTTCAAAGAACCTGTTTTCCGTTAAGGAAAGGAGACAAACATTGAGCTTGTCCGCTTTATCCACTGTAGTCCTGATGTGTTGACCCTCGTAATGGAGGACACTGGGTTTGCTTTTCACCACCCCAGCTCGCCCATCTGGAAGCTTCACATGAATACTGCAACCAGCTTTCAGACTCGTGATTTGGGCCACCACCTCTGCTCCTTCTTCCACTGTAAATTTTTTACCTATGAAAAATAAAAGATGTTTAAATTCAAATAACATTATATGATGGATATTAAAGATTTGTTGACAAAAGGGGTTATATCGCTTAAATTAGCACTTAAATTAAGACCAGGAGTTTTTACAACATAATCATTAAAACTGAAGAGAAACAAAAATTATAACTTTTTTCCCCCCATAAAATCCGTTGAAGGAAAGAGAGCTAAAATGTTTTTTAAAAAAAAGGTTGTTAAACAAAATGACTTTTCAGATTGATACAAATTGAAAAAAAAAAAAAATTAATTTGAAGTACAGTTAGAACGACCCTGCTCCAGACCTGCCGCTCCTCAATTATGAAAAAGGGAATCTGAACCCCTCAACATCAGGAAACTCCAAAAAAAATTTCAGGAATCACAGACATGATTCACATACATGTACTAAAAGCTTATTAAAATCCTATTGGAGACCAACAAGCTGTGTCTTATCCCAAATCTGTACCTGAAGGTACAAGAATCGTTGAAACTCAGGTTTTATATGAGAGCTACAATTCTTTTCCCTGAAGTCTGAGGTTAAATCGAGCACAGAGTTATAGCATTGGGTGGAGATCCAATTCATTGGGTTTAAGTGTAGAAAAAGGAGGAAGATGATTAGCAGTGATACTATTATGTGTCTGAGTGCTGGGTCGTGCTCGCGAGAACGGCTCTGACTGGCTACTCACTTCTACAATGATTCAGTAGTCACCACTCCCCACTGGCGATTATCAGACAGAAGGGAATAAGACACCATTTACGCAACATGGAGGGTGATAATACCTATTATCAATACATTCTTTGGAGGCTTGTAACTTCGCCCGTAATGCATGCTGATCAGTTACACTGGATGGGCAGATCAATGCCTAACTACAGATCTACACTGCTGCTACATTGACTTGTTCCGATGTTTCTCAATGGAATTCATTATGAAATTACAGTACAATGTGCAGCTCATTGAGTTTCCCAAAAAATTAAACAAAAACAAAAAAATGACCCAAAGGAAGAAAAAAATACACAGAGGCAGGGAACAACCGGAATTTCACAATGAAAATCTGAAAAACGGAATACCACCCGAATTTAAATAAAAAATGGAATGATTCCAGAAAAAACGGAATCAGTGGAAGGTCTACTGCTCTATAAATAAAAATGGTTAAAGAAAATTTTTAAAAAAATTAAATACAGTAACACAGCCTTGTTATTTAAAATCCTTTAATTAGCACTAGCCCTCCTGCAGTCTTATTCGTAAGACTTTGGGTCTGTTCAATTGATTTTGGATCAGTGTTCTATAAAAGTTCAAAGAAGCAGCTGGCAAATCAATATTACAATTTCAATATGCAGGCAAAATATATGGTTCACATTCACATTCCTAAAGCCTTATATTCATGCAATTAAAGGCAGCAACACCGAAAAAAATTACGAAAACTAGATGCATTACCAATAAAAGAGAGCTCAATTTTGTCAGGATTATCAACACAGGTAACGGTGGCTGTACAGGCTTGGCCTGGCAGGAATTTCAGAGAGTTTATGTGTTCCAGATCGTCAGATAAATGGAAATGGTCCACGAAACCCTGCTGGGACAAACTCAACTGGAGCCATACTTTCTGTGGACTTGACTGAAAAAAAAGGTAGAACCATAAAACTGTGCACTTGGATTGAAATTATTCATTTACTTTCTATAATGATAAAATAGAATTTATTACTTTAAAACTATTATAAAAGTAATATTAAAAATTAAGGATTCCCATTCCCCTTACCTACATCACACAAAGACTTTAGACTGCATAATCATACATTCACAATTATCTGTTTTAAGCATCTGAAAAATTGTGTTCATGACTATGACATTTAAAAATCTATGTTATATTACAAACTGTGGTCTACAGTTTATTCAAAACTTATTTTTTCCTTCTGAATCATGGTACATCCCATTCATTCTGAATAATGTCTTTGATCAAACAAAATGGCTTAACATAGGGAATTTACAGAGGCATTGAAAGCAGCAAAGAATATGGAAAAGGCATAATGGCCAACACCACAAAGCACTAAACTTGATGGATGGATAGACATTTAAAAAAATTGGAAAAGCATTAAAAACAGGCTACAAAACACAACACAGCAATAACTTACACTGATGACATAGCCTGTGACCTCCTCACCAACTTTGAGATCCAGTTTTGGAACCAGAATCCCTTTGTCTGACGGATTGTTCAGCTTGCTGTAAAAGAATATATTAAAATTATTAACTTGATTTTGGATAAAGCATTCAGAGTTGAGAGCATTTAATTTTTGTGACAAATTTGTCATAAGTTTGATATAACTAACTTTACAATGCACTAAGACACAGAAGAAAAGGAGTTGAGCATGTGCAACAACTAAAATGAAAATTAAGAAATTCAACAACTCTGGAAAAATAAATTAAACAATACCTACCTTTCCTTCAAGCTACATTCTAAGAGAGTTCTATTGGCTTTTGCATGAGTGATTGGGAGATAGCTGAAATATAGATAGCAAAAAAAGTTTTGACATTGAGATACATTTAAGATTTGAATCTAAAAAAAACAACATTCTGGTTTATTCCAAAATTGTGTTCTAAAAATGTTCTTTTTTTTTTTAATTGGCAACTTTTAAATAAGACAGATGTTTATTCAATGTCTCTTAGGTTACCTAAGAGATCCTTTATGGCATAAACATGACAGATTTTCAGCTTCCTTTATTTCTTCGTGAAAAAAATGTACTAGACTATATATCAAAATGTAAGCATATAAGTGTTTTTTGTTTTATTGTTTTCAGGCATTAGAACATTTTCAGATTCAAAATAAATGATAATAAAAAGGATATATTGTTTCTCATCATTAACAGAGAAACTTAAAGCTATCAAAAAATATAAATGAGGATAATTTCTATACGATACTGACCTTTCAGACTTGACATCTCTTAGTCCTATGATCACAGCCTTTACTGTCTGTGCTTGTTTGTATTTTGAAAGAGGGTTTACTCCCTGCAAAGAAAATTTCAAATTGATTTCTCATCCTTCCTTTCTTTTTTTTTTTTTTAACATTCATGTTTGTATTAAATTCAAAGGTAAAAAATATATAAATCATACATTGTATTGTGAATCTTGTCCTGTATCACTTCCAAGATGGTACTGATACTCACATTTTGTGGGTTATCTTCCACTTCAGTGATGTGAATTCGGCCGTGAGTTTTTCCCACTTCAATGTTAAGCTGCAGGGGATGCACCACTCTGATCCTGCAACATTGATGATAATGACAGTGGCATATTCTTCTACTACAGATTGTGTTTCATTAATTTTCAGTGATTGTAGAAACTTTGAGTTCTTAATGACAACAATAATAAAGAACTAGAACAAGCATTTTTTTTTTTAATTAATTAAGTTTTTGGTGAAAAAATGTAAAAATTCCATTATGAAGCTCTTAAGTAAGACATTGTTAACACCTCAAGTGAATAAAGTGAAAATTGACCAGACATACTTTTTACAATCTTCAGGATATGAAAGTATCAGACAAGACAACTTATTTCCCTTGTGAACTGACATATTGTGCATAAGTGAATATACGGTCAGCCATATTAATATGTTTGATAAATATGTTTGCTTCTTTGTCGCTAAGCAGCTTCTAAATTGATTTATCTTGAAAGATTATTCAATTCTGAATAATATGAAACACAACACTTGATACTTTTTGTCAGAAATATTGATAGTTAATTGTTCTAAGACCATATCTCCGGATTGTCCTTTTGACCATTTAATTGTATTGCGTCCGAACATTCATTTAATTGCAGAGTTCATCAATTAACTCATTTACATACTTGGCATCTATGACTGTGCCAGGCTTCATATTGTGTTGCCTCATGTTTTTGAGGTCCAGAGACTTTTTGCTTGCCTCAGGGTCTTTGGATTTTAGAACAGCCAGCTGGTAGTCACCACACATACTAGAAATGTTGGACAGAGAAACATTGGAGGGTTAACAATCATCTTTTAATATAATGTTTCCTAAAACTCATTTTATCTTGACTGAATCCTTACCTAGAAAAAAAATTATCTGGAATATTTTTTAAAATGAAAGCAATGCATCAAATTGTATTAAGTACAAAAAATAGGAAAGAAATCAATCATTTGATGTGATGATGGAACTAAAACATTTTTGAGTTTTATTTCACCCAATAAAAACATTACTCACTCTTTAATAACTATCTCTGTAAACGTTCCTGGCTTGTATGGCTTATTGTTTGGATCCACATCATTCATATGCTGTGGAAATGTAAATATTTAAAAAATAGTGTTTATCTATTGATAAAGTGTTAACCTTTACATAAATATTTTATAAACAATGAGAATTTGATTCGATTATGTGAAAGTAACATTACTAAAACAGATCTTCAAACCAGATTAAGGCATTTTGTCACACTTGGTTACAGCTGACACTTACTGCATAAAATATAGAAACAAAAACCCTTTTTTCATTAAAAACAAAAAAAAACAAAAACAAATTTAACAAATAAAAAATTGGAGCATTTTAAGATCGAGGTTTTAATTAGTCTGCATTATAAAATAACAACATACCTGCTTCACAGGAACATAGATGAGCCTGCCTGAGGCATGAGCTCTGCCGCACATAAGCATAAACTCAGGCTTAACCAGGAGCACATCAGCCTTTATCACTTGACCGCTTTTAACCTGAGAAGTATATTGCAAAATTAACTTCTACTTTCCTCAAACAATGAATATATATATATATATTTAAAACAATGTAAAAGCCTTATGACATGTGCAGTTCCCTAAATCCAAAGAATGATAAATTTCATTTGTAAAAATGAGCATGAAGACGTTTCTATTAATTTATTGGTAGGGGTAACGCCACCAACTGTCCGAAAATGAGATATAAGTGGTGTTTATACTCACTTTGCATTGTGCATTCTCAAAACTATGATTCTGTGAAACTGACATAATAATTGTTTTCTAATTTCTGTAACTAATCAACTATTTGGCACTTGGTTTGTATGAACATTTTGGTAGATTCCATCATTGTTATAAAATTAAATTTTTACCTTTGTTTTGTTATTATCTTTGAGGGAGGTCACAGCCTTAATGATCTTTGGTTCCAGGGTAAGTTCCACACATGGTGTTAAAGGGTCCACAAACAGGACAAGAGCTTCATATGTGGACCCCACCTGAGGTTCAATGTCTAAAAAGATAAATCCAAAAATCTTTAATTTTAATGCTTTTTCAATGGGATTTGTGAAAAAAATGTTTCATTGTGATACATTTGGTAAATAAAAAATATTTGAAAACTTGAAGATTCCAATTATATACAGAATATGAAAATAGTTGTTCTTTAAATTAGACAAACAAGAAAAGACTAGTAATAGCACAAAAGTAGCAATAATTTAGCCCAATTTCGAAAGTGCTTTAATAGTTGAAGATTAAATACAAATATTGGTGATTAAAACATCTTTTGGACCATTTTCAATACAATTGTTACAATTCATAAATAATTTTCACGAAGCACATGTGGGGAAAACAGTAAATGATCTCCCGCCTTAAAAAACAACAGCAAACAAACAAACAAAACAAAACACAAACAAAAAAAAACAACAAAAAACAACTATTTATAACAAGAACAATGAACTTCACATAAATTGATTTAACCTCCAAAGTGATGTTTTGTTGCCAGGGCATTTGCTCCTGAGGGAAGCTCTCCAAGGATGCCCTTCTTAAGAACAGACGTCACAGTCACTTCAACTTTGCTGCCGACACTGAGCTCATCGTATGCAGCCAGCTCATCTATTGACAAAGTAATATTGAAAAAAATAAAGTATTAAGTAACCATACGCACATAGAATCTCATTTATAAAAAGTCTGAATAAATTGAAATAAAACAGATTGAATAACAAGGAAAGGCTACTTCACTACAAGTATAATAGGCAAGTCAAGTTATCTGGTTTAAGTTTATTTTGGATTGAGATGTATGTAGTAGCCATGAGTCCTTCACACACACAAAATAGAAAGGCAGCCAGACCTGCGTTATCGGGAAATTTCAGGAGAAGACGTCTTTTCCTGATTATCTGGGCTTGTCAGGTTTCGCGGGACAAATACTTTTAAAAGTACATGTAACTCATTTAAAGCTAAATAATTTGAACGAAATTCCATATAAGTTTTTTGTATTCATCGCCTGCACCCACATATTCACTAAATTTTCCTACCACCTTAAGACTACATATATAAACCAAAAGAATGCTTTTATACAGAAATTGAATACTAACCATGCTCTGCATAGAAAAGACTGGCAGCTTCCTCTCGAGCAAGCAGATAGTTTTCAAGAAGCATAAGACTTGGTTCAAGCCCTCCCTCGTAGCATTCATCCAGACGCACGCTGCCTAGGAAACGTTTCTTCTCTGTATCCAGACGAGTGATGCGTGTAAAAACAGTCTGTCCGGGAAGGAAAAGGTCTTTCAGGTTTGCTGGCTGTAGACTCGTCATTGTCTGGACAAGGGAAAAAAAAAAAAAAAAGATATATAAAAAGAATAAAATCTTTATTAAACCTTTAAACATTGTGACAACAGCAAGAGTAATAAAATTTATAAAAATTAAAATAAGTTTTTCATAAACAAAATGCTTAGATTTCATACACTACATAAATTGGAATCAAGGCACAAATCAATTTGAAAACGTTTCTCAATTTAAATTTACAAACTTCATAGAAATGTTACCTTGGTTGGACAAAGCCCTGTAAGTCCACCAGCAATTTCCAAGAACATGCCATACTCTTGGTGATTCTTGATCACTGCAGGCAGTAGTGTACCAGTCTAGCAAAAGCGAAAATATTGGCATCATTATTATGCGACTAGTAAAATCCCCTGATATTTTTTTAGTTTAAAAAGAAAATTTTTAGGAAAAATCCACATCTGAATTTTACTGAACATTGATACCAATGTCATAATTTTCACTTTTTAAAAGAAAGTAATTATGAAACAAAAAGGGCAATTGGCTGATTTTTAGAAAGATGTAGTGATTTCATGATTAAATAAGGGAGACAAAGTACTTCCATATACAGCAAATAACATTTAAGAAAAATTGTTCATTGCCTCAATGTCCCACACAAAAAATAGGTTTGAAGAATTATGAAAAAATAGTAGTAGATATTAAACCTAGCAAAGAAATATGAAAACTTTAAAAGTATTGTCAGCTGTAAGGGCTGTATCTAGTAAAAATTGTAGTAGTTTTCAAAAGAAGCAAATATTTTTCGAAAGACCATTTCAAATAATTTCCTTTGAGCTTAATTACCACCCAATGTACATGAAACAAAAAAAACAAACAAACAAAAAATTATGTTGAGCGATTATCTCTTTTGCACAAACAGTTACTTTTAACCCATGAAGCTTTGTTTTTAAAAGATGTCCAAACCCACTTATTAAAAAGCTATGTTGCCTTAATCAACCTATATAATATCAAAGTTGATAACATAGTGACTCTATACCATCCTAAGAAAACCATTGTACACATTTTCAGACGTGGGCATATTTCTAAGAACATAATTAGAGGCTGCAAACTAAACTTTCTTTACAGCAGGAAATAAAAAAGTCTATACTTCAGTAACATCTGTGCTTCTAATTATCAAGTTGATATTTTTTGAACAGAAAACTCCATAGTTCGTCTCTATACTCACTGATAAATCCTCAAAGTCAGAGACAAAGACTTTATTTTCAGCTGCTTGCAAGAGTGACTTCTTCATGGTTACAATCTGAGATACTGATATGAAGGAAAAATAACTATAAAAGTCTGACTTCTGATATTTCTGGTCATCAAAACTCGTGTAGTGATCGTCACCTCCTGCCTCAGACATTTAATGAAGCAAATCAAAGACATAATGGTAAATACAAAGCCAAAGCCTAACTCACACGAACTAAAAAAACAAACAATTGTTACCATAAAAATATATTATAAGAATAAAAGGCCTAATATATGATCAAGTAAGGATAAGACTTTTTTTTTTTTTTTACTCTATTGAGATATTTAGACAAATTTACTTTTAAATGCTGATTTTCCAAAAGTTTCTACATATTAATATGGTACAACTCATTGCAACCTGTTGCAAGACTAAGTTTTTCTTATGCACAACAAAAAGAAAAGATACAGTCTTGTTCTTTGCAGAGAAAAATGTGACTTTTTCAATGATTTGCCCTGGCTTAAAAGCCTGTCTTCTGAATTCTTGTACTTCATGGAAATCTGAGAGATGACTAAATGGTAGAAAAGCTTGATCTCTGTTAGGCAGCAGTTGGACTTTGAAACAGTCATTTTCCTCTCTTACAATTTTGGCTTTCATGATCTTGGCAAAAAGAAAGGAAAAAAATATACATATATATAATATAAGTATAATCAAATATTGTTAATGAAAATAAACAGGTAGTTAAAACGTTCTCATGGCTAAGATGTATAAACAAAATTATAATTTTTAAAAAAAATGAATTATACAATAAAAAGCCTACTAAGGTAATGTGTGTTAAAAAAAATTCAAGAATATTTTGGAACAAATTGTTTTAATCAATTCTCAACCTAATAGGAAATGATTTTAGAATGGTTAAAAAATAAAGTTTAATCCTGGTTAATATAAATTTAAGAGATGTTTTAGTATAAAAATAGCATCATTGTGAATTTAAGTTTTGACAAATTTGTTCAGCTATTTATAATGAAAGTCTAATTTATTTAAAAGTGATATCCTTAAAAAAAAACTTAAAAAAAACGAGTAATGTAGGAATGCCTATGTTAAAATGTCTATCCTCTACAAAGTAGCAGGTATTGTGTGTGGTAAGGCAAAGGAATAAAACTTTGGATTATGTCTACATCATTTTACAGTTGACAGTTTTGATATTTCATATGATAAGAAAAAATAAATTTAAAAAAGAAACAAAAACACAGCCTGGTTTTAAGAGTTCATATTCATGCAACTTGATATTTATGCCCAGAAAACTTACTTTGCCCAATTCAAAAGGAGTGTGTGTAGGCTTCTCCTGTGGTTCTTTCTTTTGTGCGAACTTTTAGACAAATACATACGCACACAAGGGAAAGAAACAACAAAAGAATATATTTAAAAAAATACTTATAAATGAGTATTCATGACACCTTCAAAACATAGAAAGTAAGTTTGTTTTTTTTTAAATTTCAAAAACATTGCATTCTTACTGTAATTGCACAACACAATCTCTTAAGCCTATGTATTCCTTACTAATTATTATATCCTTGATCTAGAAAAGAAAAGATTTCTGAGCATACCCGATTACCTGGTAAATTTCAGTTTAATATAGCTCGTCCAGCGTATTTTACAGTATGCCTCTTTTGTTTCCATATCACATTGATAAAAGTATTTAACTAGGAGAGTGCAGAAAGTTTGTTTTTTAAATAAAATGTTATACATTTTTTTTAAACCAACTCACATTAAATGATAACTTCAGTTTTTTCTCCTCCACATTGAAATGCACAACTCGGCAACGAATAACCTGGCCTTTGTAAAACAGAGCTGACGGATCTTCAACTTTCTCAGTGCTCATGTCCTTCAACGCAACATAGCCCTAAGTAAAACAAGATTAATAATATCTTTTTGCGTGAAAAAACAACAGAAACAATGAGGTAAAGATATAAATAATCAATTGAACTTTTTCCCAGCTCAGTGTCATTTTAATGTATGTCAGGCAGGAAAAGAGAGCAAGCCCTGCTTGATTATGAAAATATAAACATGATAAAAGAAGAACAATGGGTAAAATTTTGATATAAATGTGGAAGCAATGAACTTAATATTACCTTAACAGTCACAGTATTTAAAAATAAGTAAATTATATTTTACATTTACTGACATTTACATTTTTATTCAATACTTTAATGGCTTATGCAGCTCTAAAATGTACGCTTTTTATTGTTTACAAAATAATAGTATACTAAACCATTTTAATATACCCAATTAAAAAATCTGGTACATATGAAATTATCCCCTGGAAAATGAACAGTTAAACGACATCCCTACCTGAACTCCATTAAAGAATGATACAACAACAATTGTGTCTTTGATGGCAATGATGTATCCCTCCAACTCCATGTAAGGCCGCAATTGGCTATAGTCTGTCAGGATGGGCTCTTTCATTTTCACCATAGATTTTTTCAGAGTTAGCATCACTTTAGACTTGCTCAGGTCCACTTTCATTACCTGAATAACGAACAGTGAAATGGCAAAGGCACCACAAATTAACAGCTATGTTTATCCATACTTTATCCAAACTCATTAAAAAATAAAAAAAGGAAGAGAGCAAACATTCCACACTTTCTGATAGAGATAAAATAAAACCTATATATTGAACAAAGCACTACACAGTTAAAAATACTGTGCTTTACAGCTTGACTCTAAAATGAACGTTTGCAGAAGATATTAAAGAAAGTGCAGACAGAAATATTCACAATCTACAAACATTGTTTTCAAATTAAAAATAAAATAAGGAGTTCAGCCTTACCCTGCTCTTCAATTTCTGACCGGTCTCAAACTTCTTTTCTGGATGCTTTATAGGAACATCAGCCAAGTGCATGCATGGGATGAAAGAGTAAATGCCTTTTGATATCTTCACTACAAGTCCATTGAGGGTGACATCCTTCACATAAACCTGGAATGAAAGAAATGGCAATAGCAATGTTGTCAAGTCTTGATTGTCTTCACATTTGTAATTTTGTCAAGTGAATAGGAGAAAAAAAATGTATTACAGTATAACATACAGAGGATCTTTTCAAGAAAACTTCTAATGAGCACATATTTAAAATGTTTCTCTTATCTTGTAAGAGTTGAAAAACTGCATGAAAAAAAAATTAAAGAAATGTACATAATTCCAAATGCACTTTTATTTAATTTAAACTCTCCGACCCATCATAAATTGTTCCCCTTTTTTAAATAATAACTTGCGCCCTGGTCTGGACCACTTAAATACTTTATTGTGCATAATCAATCAGCTCTTCTTTTTAAGTAAAGATTCTACTATGCTCTTGCTTATATTTGTCCTGAGCTTGTGCCACAAAATCAAGGTGTCAACTTATTACTGAAGATCTTTCTTGCAAATAAACTGACATAACTTTAGAAAAAGATGCATAAATTCATGACAAATATTGATGAAAATCTAGACTTTACACTAACCTCAATTATTTCACCAACTGTAATATCTTTAAGGCTGAGAAACTTCTGATCAAGAACGCTCCTGTTGATGAAAAAAACACATTTAGAAAAAAAAAATTATTGTAATGGTTTGCGAATGAAAAGGTAAATAAGAATGCCCTTTTATAAATAGTTGTTTCAATGGCAAGATCAGAGTATAAAGTAAGGGACAGTATAGAAATGTCAGAATAAAACTTTCTGCACTTCTTTCTTAACAAACAAAAATCACAGGCAGAATTTAATATTCCATAATATTTCATAAAGAATTAAAAAAAGAACCTATGGGCAAATTTTCACAATACAGGTCACAAAAAGTTAACTGCTAGGGCTAGAGAGGTGATAAGCATTTTATCTTTTAAAAGATTGAAAAATATCATCCTGCAAACAAACGAAAATCAAAAAAAATAAATTTTTTACAACCAATCTCACTGTTTCTTCAAGTAAAACAAGGACTATTTCAGCAAAAGGATTTTTAAAAATCTGTTTTCTTCGCATTGCAAACCAAAGAAATATACTTACTGTTTCAGGGATATCAAAGCAATTCCTTCCATAAAATTGAAACCCAAAACTCTGCATTTAAATGTTTGACCTTTTTGAAACCTTGATAGATCATTTGCTTCTTTCTCATTGTCACTCAAATGGCTAGTCTGTTGGGGATAGAGTTTTGCAGACATAAAAGGCAGGGCAAGACAATATTCTGCTACATAAAAAATCTTCAATAACTGTACTTTACTATTAATGGTTTGGATACAACAACTACCCTTAAATTAATTTACACATTGCATATGAAAAAGTACTTTTCATTAGATTAAAAAACTTTAGAAGGCCTATTTAAAATTCCAAAAAATGGGGACGGGGGGAAAGGAGACCTCAAATCAACCCAAGGAACAAAGAAGTCTCTCCTCTCTAATCATAAAGCATGCTAGAAATAGATTACAACTGTTTATATACAAGAGCATTCAAAATCTACTTATCTAAAAATACATAAAATCTCACTGACAAGCTGGCTAATCCTTCTAAAAAATTTTGTGAGGTTGTGACTTGTGGAATTGTAATTAGTTTTCATCTAAATTCACAGACAGTTTATCAAATCCTAAAACTTAAGTTAGAGTGTGCATTGTTAAATTGTGATGAATTTTTACCAATTGATACTCACAGATGCAAATCCTTTTCCTTTCCCTGGGAGGGAGAAGTAGATGCCCTTTCCCTTTAAAATACGAGTTGCTTTGCCATCGACAAAGTCACCGGTTTTCATATCTCCAAAAAGATTCAATGCCGTGCCATCAAACTCAAGATGTTTTGACAAGTTTGTCAGTTGCAGTTCTTTGGTTAAGGGGTTAACATACAAAACTTTGGCCCGAATCTGAATGCAACATTGTAGTGAGAAAGAAAACAATTAAATATACCAACAGTATCACATATTAAAATAATTGAGTAAAAATGACAACAAAATTATAACATACATTAGTATTTTAACAAATAGAATTTCTTTTTTAAGAAATTGTTGATTCAAACAAAAAATATTAAAATAATTGATTAACTCTTTAAGGACGGGATCAATTTCCACCTTAGTTTGGACACCGTAAGTTTCCACTATCAACCAAGAATCAATTGACGCTCCATTGATGCCACTGTCCTTGACCGTCCTGAATTAAGGGAGGCTCTATTAAGGTTTTCTTAAACTAAATTGTTTTTTTTTAAACAAAACTCAAAAAATCTTTGTGAAGTGTTTCTGAGTTTCAATATTTGTTCAAATGCCCATGAGAAACATCCCACACATGAGGTTTGCCAGAAAAAATTATCATGGAAGGGTCCCAACATGAAGATCTGACAACTTTTTGTGCTGCCACAAAGAGACAGAGCAATGGTTTCAAGGTTAAAAGCAATATAACCTTTACTTTAAAAAAAAGACACACAGACACAAAAACGAAAAAAACAACAAAAAAAAACAACAAAACAGATAAAGATGAAAATGAACTGACCTCTTCCCCTGCCTTATACTGCTCACTGCTCCTGGAGAGCTGGCTGCTATGCAGAGCACCGTCAAACTTGAACACCTTCACGGACAAGCCATTCTTGGAGATCTGAAGAAAGTTTTTTATTTAATTATAAGTTTTCACTAACCCTCCATCTATTTTTAAAAAAATGTAATATCTAAGGAGCATTTGTCAAGCTGGTTAGAATTTCTTTTTTAAATTATAGCTATTCTGTAGTCTAAATTTCAATTTGTTTACTTAAGTTTTCATCCAAAACCATCAACCATTGCATGTTGTGACTACAATGAGATAAGAATGCTATAATTTATGAATTTTTTCTGCATATGGCACTACAGATGCAATTAGGGTGAAAAATTGTTATTTGCACACATATGAATAAGTTTTCCAGGTAGTTAGGCTTGCCTTTTATGTTTTGCCAACAGTATCAAGTGGCAAAATAGACACAAAACAAAAAATGCTTCCCTGTGATATACATGCAAAATAATATACAACTTCAATCATGGGCTGAAAGAAAAATGATGCCGCCTACAAGTATAGCTAAAACAAAAAGTTACAATACTAAAAAAAAAACTAAAAAAAAACATACGCTCTGTATAATAGCAGTGACAGTCATCCCAGGCCTGATAGAATCCAAGTTAGTGGTCTCAGGGAGCTGAGATAGGGAAAACAATAATGCAAATAATTATAATAAGCTTTTGAAGATTTCACATTAAATAATTTTAAAAAAATCAAGAGTTTGCTTTTTCTTGATAAGAAATCAATACCTGTCTAATTTGGAAATCCAGTTATATCATATACATATATTTCTTTTCCCTTTTAATTTGATTTAATAACGTTTCTCAATTTAGAATGAAGACAACAGATGCACTTTTAACGTTCAGAGGCAAACATTCATTTCATTTTAAATATCTAAAACTCTAAAACAGAGAAAAACAACCAGTTATTCATTTCAACTGGATACAACACAAACCATATTTACAATTGGGGTAAATTTCAAATGTGACATTGCATCTGATGCATAATAAAAACTTATTCAAATTCTAGCTTTTATGGTTGGGTATTATTAACCTTTAAAAAAAAAAAAAATCAATTCAGCTTGACAGACAAAACCTGTAGAATTTAAACTTAAGCCATTTGTCATTTTTTTTAATCCATCTGGTACCTCACCTGTGAATTTTGCACAATGTCAGGTTCCACAGTGACATTCAGTACCCTACTCTCCCCTGCCTGCAGACTCTCACGATTGTTCAGTTTTAGGACACACCATACTGGTTGGCCAACGTGTAGAGATGAGCCTAAAAAAAAAAAATGTATTTTACTAAAGCAAAGGTAGAAAAAAAAATAGTGATAACTCATCATTCCACAAACTTTAAGTTCAGTAAAACAATTAATGGACCGAAAAGTTAATCAGATATATAACAAAATGTGGACGTTTTGTCGCTTTAATAATCAAGAAAAAGGAATGGGTGCTTCTGACATTAGAAAAGTGTAACATCTTGCAAACAATAACTGTTAGGAGACTCACCAAATTCATGACATCTTAAAATAAGTGCCTAGTGAGATGCAAAAAGCCATAAAATCTTTTTTCAGTTGATTGGATCACAAAATGCAAGCATTTGATTACTTTTTTATATATTAGATTTCAACTATAAATGTAAAAACTATTTTCCAAATGCCATAAATATATATTTTACCTTGCTTTGTAATAAGTTTCTGAGCATCTTTAGTAGCCAGAAAAGCCTGTATGCCTTTGATACCAAGATCTACTCTGTATCCATGGTCCTCAATACTTGAAATGCTCCCAAACAAAAGCTTGAAAAAATAGGAAAAAGAAAGATGGATGCAGCAAAATTCATCTGGAATAACATTGAACATTAGGGTGACAAATACTATTCATCAATAACAATGTTGTTTCATACGTCTTCTAAGGCGACTATCAGCTCTGCATTGAAGGCAGACAGTTTTGAAAGCGTAGACATGACACCGCAAAATTAATCTAGATTACTTTCATTTCAATCCAATGGAGAACACTTGGCGAGAATCACAACCAAAAAACGTTGATTGTCATAAAAATTCCTTAATGGGAACATTTGTGTATCTCTTGAGTCTGGAGAGTGAATGGGAAAGTTTAAGTCGAAACCAGAATTTGATGAGCAGACATTGGTCGGCGGAAATATATGACATATTAGAAAGCTTTCAGTGGTCCAAAACAGCTGGCTTCCTTCTTGAATAGAGTAAAAAATGTGCTCTTTCGATTAGTATAAGAAGTGACATCGATGTAAGCATGTATATATAATAGGGTTTGTCGGCAAGACATATCCATAAACCTACCAATATTTTAAAGCACCATAACCTAATAACGGCACAGGCATGAACATGGAATTGAAGTAAACATGTTTTAATGTTTTAAATGAATATAAAACAAACAAAGTTTAACAATATTGGATGGTTTTGTAGGTCAACATTGCCGACCTTCGTATGCTTGGTCTAAGTACAGAAGAATAGTTATTTTCGACGATAATAAACAAAAAATTAAATGACATAAAACCATTGCTAGGAGACATTTAAACAACACATCAAGTAAATCAAACCTATAACACAATTTTAAGTTTAACTAAGTTACTATGCCATCACGGCCTGTGAAATTGGTCTAAAGTAAACAAGATTATTTTTAAACATATTTTTCACAAACCTGGCCATTGTTGATGGCTTTCACAGGGACACCAGAGTTTACATCTGATGGGACACTTGAAACTTTGATGAATCTCTTTTTATTTTTTGACTCTCCTATCTCTTTGATTTGCACTGGTATAAGGATTCCAGGCTTGAACAAATGTTCAACAGGAGATACTTCCTATGATATTTAAGAGAAAAACAACAATGGTATTTTTGGAATAGGCCTATAAATAAATAACTCAACTTATTTTAGTGAATCACTATGCTGTTTGTATTAAAAATGTTCCATTCAAACTTTTTTTCAATGTTTATACACACCTTGTTACAGAGTTTTGTAATTTATTATAGGGCAATATGATAAAGATAGTCAATTTGTTCAGATAGCCAAGTTTCTTTATTTATCTTCCCCACTAAGATTATTTTTTACTTCTAAATATATGCAATTAAAATAGGCTGGGTTATAGTTATACTTACACATAAAATTTGTAAGCCAATTTTAATTAACTTCCATGAGAATAAAAAAAATAATAAGCATAGACTGGGCAAAGATTCTTTGAGCAATAGCGACAATAAATCCTCAAACAAATAAATAACCTCACTTAATTTTATTTTCAATTGATCACTTTTTTTCCTGTTATATAAATGTAAAGAAAAAAATCAATACAGTAATGTCTGTATATTTTTATTTAAATGCATGTTGAAAACAAACCTCCAAGATGTTGGGATCATCTGCCTGAGCTAGTGCGTGTAACTGCTTGGTGTAGGCTGTTGAAATGTGTGTGAGAGGAAGAGTTGCTGTTATGTTTCCAGGCAGAGACACACTAACACTGTAGTCGCTGGCATACCTCACACAGCCCAGTACACGCAATTCAGTAGTCAAATCCTAGGAGGAAAAAAAACATCTAAATAAAAATGAAATGTAATCACTGTCAATTTGTATCTATTATATCGATGTGTTTTTGCTGTCAGCAAGAACATACTACACATGTTTTATGAATAAAGCAATGCTGTCTTCATAGAAGTCCTTTAACAGAAGTCCATAATTTTTCACATTGCAGTTGGTTTCATGTTAGCAAGTGGTTAATGATAGGAAAGAAAGTCAGACAAACGTACACAATCTTGTTCAATGATTTTCATTCCCTTTGATTTTCACAGAAAAAAATTTTTGTGGTGCACATAAGAAAAAATTATGTGAGAAAATAAAATGTTTTATTACAAAAGGTAGAATGAAATTAAAAAAACTTACATCTTGCAAAGGTGCGTTGATTAAAATTTGTTTCTTCTCAGGCTTTGCTCTTTTCACAACACCTTGTTCTGCATTTTCATTCTTATCTGTTAGTTTTCTTTTTTTCCCTTTCTTAACATCCACTGGTTCAGGTGTCTCCTAAGACGAATAAGAATGAAAATGAGATAAAAACATTAAACAAAAAGTGAAATCTATAAAACTTCACCAAAAATATTTTAGTTGGGGCAATGTCCACCAACATACATTGTTAACACCGAAACTGCCTCTGTCACCAACAGTCAAATTTTCCAAATGGCAGATGACATGCCTTTTTCATCTAATGTCAAAATTCATGTTTTCAACAAAAGGTGTGTTTACCACTATAAAAATACTAGTAAATTTAGTATCTAGTTCATACCAAGCTTCAAGGGTAAAAATGTATGTCTGGATAAGCAACCATAAACATATCAATGATGAACATGTTAAAAGAATGGTAAACTTTTGAGGATATTTAGGTTGCAGTTTCTCTTGATCATAAAAATCTTGGTTAGAAGGTATACCAAAATAAGATGACTATTTAATGTAAAGCAAAATATAATTATTAAATTTGTACATTTATAAAACAAACTTCAATGTAGTCTGATGGGGTATTTTTCTTTGTAACTATTCATTAAAAAGTGCTAGTTATATTTCTACAGAATTACAATACAGTTAATAACTCCAGTAATTTTAAGTTAATAACTGATACTGATGGTTTTGATATAACAAAAGTTTGTTTGTATCTAATGATAGTCATCTCTTTATTAAAATAAAGGATACTTTTGACATTACCAAGTTTTCTTGATCATCTGAATCATTGTCAGATACTACAGCTTCTTCTTTTTTGGTTGAATGTCGTCCACCACCTCGAGGGAAATCTTCCTCCGCCTTCCACATGCTTTTAATCTTCAAATTTTCTACAAGAATATCAGCAGTACAGTCCTGGTTTGCAAGAAAAAAAAAAAGATTAAAAAAAAATTTAAAAAAAATTACATTACATCCTTAAGGTCTAAAAACAAATCCTTTGCAGAGGCACAAGAAGCGCTAGGATTAGGACTTGAACCTCACAGATGGTGAGCCTTAGCCCACAGCACTGCCGACTCAGCTTTCTTGGCACCCTTCTAAAGGAGTTTGTAGTTTTCTTGACGAATTTGTTTTATTTAGATATAGATCCGGCAGCTTACCAAAGAAAGCGAAAAGTAGGCTAAGCTTACGCCCTTAATGTCAATAATGTGGTTAACTTTCTAAAATGCCAGTTTGAGAAAAGATTCAGCCAGTCCTAAAGGCATTCAATTGAATGCCAAGGCAAGGAGAAAATTGTGCCACTATTCGTATGATTTGCCCTGGATCCTACTTTGACTAAATTTACAATATCAACGATACATCTAATTTGTAAGATCCCTTTTTGTAAAAAAAAAATGTATCTGGATCCATGAAGAAGCTATAGTATTAAGCCATGCAGCGCTTTGAAGGCCGCCCGATGGCCAGTCTGGGTATGGTACGGGTGACTGGGTGTGAAAAAAAAATGGGGTGTGGCAGTACTGTTCTCCTGGTTAGCTGAATGCTTTGAGTGTTGCGCTGCAATTGCCAACAATTTTTTCTTAAATTTTTAGTTATAAGTAAAGTTCACATTTTACTTTTACTATATTTCTATTGCGCTGAAAAGTTAATTTCACTATATCTTGTTTGTTTCTGCTTCTTAATAATCATTCAAATATTACTTATCATGTTGGAGGAATAAAGGAGAAGCCATTTATTAAAAAGCTTATTTAATTATAAATAGCTGTGGGTGTGGTGTGTTTTAGTTCAAATGCTTGGACCAATATTCCACCTGAGTGTCTCTTGACTGAAAGGGTTTGCATTAAGAACCCTTCTAGCCCCAAGTGAAAGTTCTACAATGTTGCAGAAAATAAAAATATCAGCTAAGGATCAAACCTTTGACCTCCTACCCAGAGCACTAATACTAAAATTGTTAGTGTCCCATAGGTTGTTGGGCGGAAAAAGGGGGTGGATGGAAAAAGAGCGGCGACACCAAAGATTTGAACCTTCACCCTCCTACTCCTTAGTCCCTCACGCCCCATCTAAGCCAACGGTAATAATATCTAAATTTAATCAGATTTTCCATCCCACGAATTTCTAGAAAAATTTCAGACCAATTTTTTTTAAACCTGCCCAGTATTGCACAGTCTGCTTAAGAACGCAGGCCACGACAGATGGAGCTATAGTGAGGCGGCAATGATCAAAGATCATCAAGCAAAGCACCGGCAGTTACATTACGTGTTGGCTCACTATCCAAATAAACTCAGTACAGTTTAAAAGTGAGTGAAATGCAATAAGAAGCCCACAGTCAGAATAGATCTGAATGCAAAATGCAATGTGGCCAGCGCCTGCTTCACATCAGTGTATGTGTTTGTGTCTGTCTTAGTGTCTCTGCATTGACACTTCTATGTGAATCATTGAGAGCATGGTTTTCATCACCATTTTCCCCTACCTCAATAAAGTCAATTGTTTGATCGTCATTATATACACGGGGACTAAACACCGCCAGGTTACCTAAGATCTGTACCTTGCTCCTTCAACAGCCCTTTCCTTTCTTAGAGAGCCAGGCAATGCATCAGTGATATGACCATCACAATGTGACTGGGAGGCTGAGAATCCTCCAATCCATTCATTCATTTCATTGTTTGACATTTTAAAAACATACTTAGATCTAGAATCTAGACTTACACCCATTCACGAGTTTCTTGTGTGATAAAAAAGGAGGATTACAGTATGAATGAAAGCCCACTACCAGTAGCAGTTACTCGACATTGCGCAGTTGTGAGGTGCTAAGTCAGTGGAGTAGCAGAACAGTGGATCTAGATCTTACTGTGAAAGTTTCACAGCGAGACATAGATCTAATGCATTATGATCTAGACTCTAGTTCTAGATAATAGATATAGTAAACACTAGCGGCTAGCCTCTCCTAGGTCTCAAATAATATGTATGAATACCTATTATTTAACTTGATCACAGCTTCTCTTTATCTTTTTAGCAAGTCAGTGTTCGGCCAGGTTTGTTTACGCATTGCATGAACCAATGTGCGCAGCCATTTTACATTAGCACCGCAGTTAATATGTCTGGCCTAATTTTTATGAGGTTACCTTCCAGTTCCACATTGAAAAATTCTCCCAAAGCCAAGACTAGGCCAAACCCAAAGATGTCTAAAAAGCTTTAGATAGCTCCGTGACATCACTGCACGGCGGAACTTGAATGTTACTGCTGAGAGGTAAGGGGGGTGGGGGGTGGAGTCGCACTGTGATGCCTGTGATGCGCTAAGGCATGATGTGCTAGGTTAGCGGGCCTATGCCTGTAATAATGTTACAAAACAATGTCAAATGATGAGCGTATCTATGCATGTAATCAATCACAGCAGAGGCAACTTCCAAACATCATTGTTACAGCTAGATCAAGCAGTCGATTGCATCTGGTATATT
>RQTK01000367.1:327998-366577 GCA_003991915.1 Elysia chlorotica | reverse complement strand
ATTATTATTGTTATTATTATTATTATTATTATTATTATTATTTTTTTTTTTAATTTATTTATTTTTATTAAATTTTCAAACCGAGTCGTCTCGGCAGGCAAGTAATTACTCTGGCTAATTTCAGGGTATGCATTAAAATGTCGAATTCTCATGTGCAGGAATCCCTTAATAGACTGTCAGCATTTTGTTTTGCCACTGTTTTTGATCGTTTCCTATTACGTATTACATGTATAAGTATATACGTGTATAATTATATTTACTCTCCTTTTAAAAACATATACTATCTCAATGTACAGGACCACAAAAACAAAACAAAAAACAAAAACAATCAAAAACACCAAAAAAACACCAACAACAAACAAACAAACAAAACAGTTATCATTACAACATGTCTTTTCTTATATTTGAAAAAATGCCAACTAATATTAAACCCAAATCTCTTTTGTAGAGTGTCACAAGGAGTATATAATAACAATGATTAAAAACAAGAAAAAGTTTGTGATCGTGTTGATAGCAGTTATGATGACACTGGGTAGAAAGATGGAAGAGACATACAAATAAAGATTACAATAATCTCTGTATTTCACTTTCTAAAGATTCCAAAAGAGATGTATACTACGTTGACGAGTAACAAGGTTGAAGTCTAACAATAATTATTTTATGAGATACAAAAACAAATAAAAAAACAATAAGCAAACATCAACAGGAATCGCGAGCTCGAACGTAGAAGACACGCGTTTGAAATATTGTGATGTAAAAAAAATAAATAAAAGCAATATAGCCCGGCAGCAAAAGTATCATTATGTTGTAATTTTGATGGAAATTGACAGACAGGGAAAAGCTAACACTTTTACACTTGGCCACTGGAATATGGGACTGGAATTGCATATTTGAGCGTTTTATGAAGGTGGCTGAAAATATGATAGAGTGTAAATTTGCCATTTTAGGAGTTGTAAATTTATTTATTACATATTCTTCAAACGCTATACACATGTTTTTATGTAACTACACAATATTTGAGTAGCATTCTCATAGTATTTTTAATTTAGAATAGATAAACGGAAAAACTGGAGAGATAAAAGATAAACATATTTATGTAATGGAAAGAAAAAAAAATTAAACTGTCAAAGTTAAAAGCAAAATAGATAGATAGAGAGAAAGATAGTTAGATTGTGATATACATTTATTTATATTGCTCAATTCAGGGTGGGGAGACCTGGACTCATGTCCTCCGTCGGTAACATAAACTAACAGCCTCCGGTCCAAACAGTAAGGAACTAAATAGGTTAAGTGGATTTTTGATCTATCATGGGATTCGAACCACGAACCTCCTCATCTGGAAACCAACACCACTTGAGCCACATAAGCCTTAAATTCTAAACAATTTTTTAATGAACTATCTCGCTGTTAAGATTTTGTTTATTTATTTAATCCCGGATATTTAGAAAATACTTTGTGTCTTTTTCTTGTTCATTCCCGGGAGTTCTGCTGAGCCTTGCTGTAAATGTTCTTAGCAGGCGGCACTGATGAAGCCAAATCAGTGAATAGTTCAACTAAAAATGTGATGATTAATATCATCATGGATAAAACAGATTCGGCTTGGAAATAATTTTGTTTACGTAATTGTGTTAAAAAATCGTCACTATTCTACTTAATAATTAATGAACCCTTTGAATTTTTTAAAATAATTATGTTATCTCTTATCAACATCTATATTAGTAGTTAGATCACATTCTTATTTCATCATTAAGAACGCTTTTAATTACATTTTGATTTATAAATAAAACACAGTCAATTTATTCTTATTATTCTTGTAATTATTCTCTCTCTCTGTCTCTCTCTCTCTCTCTCTCTCTCTCTCTCTCTCTCTGTCTCTCTCTATTTCTCTGTTACATTTCTTATCTACCCGACCTCATCCAAATTTTGCCCAGGTTGAAAAACAAAAAGATATTTACTTGAGATGTAACCCCTTTCCACTTAGGCCTGATACAAAAAAACCCAAAGCAAAATCATTTGGGACAGGCAGTTCCCCATCGTTGGCAAATACATGGACAGAATAATGACAACCGGTCAATAAAAGCCGTCTAGTGTATAATCTTGAACACGCTGTCTTTCTTATGTCTGTCTCTCTGTCTTTTGTTATCTTCCTCCCACTCTTTCTCATTTTCCTCACTATCTCTATCTCCTTCTTTATCTCTTGTTTTTCTATCTCCTTTCCCTGTATCTTCTCTCTCTCTTCCCTCTCTCTTCCTCTTTTCTTTCTCTACACCCCTCTTTCTCTCTCTCTCTCTCTCTCTCTCTCTCTCTCTCTCTCTCTCTCTCTCTTTCTCCTTCCATCTCTTGTTTGCTACATGATTCCATCTCGTATTGCTTTTGCCTTTGCTCAAATCTCTTCTGCTTTTTACCATTTTTTAGTGTTAAAAGGAATAAAGATTGGCCATTCGTTACGACCTCCCCCCTCTCCCCACTCTCTCTATCTCTCTATGCTACTCTATATTTTTTCTCTCTGTCTCTCTGCTTCCCTATTTCTCTCCCTGTCTCCCTCTCTCTCTCTCTCTCTCTCTCTCTCTCTCTCTCTCTCTCTCTCTCTCTCTCTCTCTCTCTCTCTCTTTCTCTTTCCCTCTCTTTCCTTTTTTAAACAAAAATTTAACCATTATTACCTTTGTCTATTTACACATCTTTTCTACATGTACTATCAATTTATATTGTTAAAAATATGAAGAAAGATTGGGCATCTGTCAAAGTCTTTTTTCTCTCTCTATCTCTCTTCTCTATCATCTTCTCTTCTTTTACTCTTTCTCTCCCTCTCTCTTTCTCTTCGACTATCGGTCTCGCTTCCACATTTCATCTAACACCCCCTTGTGCCCTGTTTACCAGTAAAACCCAATGACAGCAATTCGCTAAAATGTCCATTTACTTTCTCTCAGCAGGCTGAATGCTCGTTTTGCTCCGCACCCGCACTAAGAGAGAGAGAGAGAGAGAGAGAGAGAGAGAAAGAGAGATAGAGTGAGCGAGAGAGAGAGAGAGAGGGGGAGGGAGGGAGAGAGAAAGAGAGAGTGAGTGAGAGTGAGTGGGAGAGTGAATGAGTGAGAGAGAAAGTGAGTGACAGAGTGAGAGTGAGTGAGAGAGAGAGAAAGACAGAGACAGAGAGAAAGAAAGAAGGGCTATTGTGCCCTGTCCTTCCAGGTTGTGAAGTATCACTAAAAAAATAATGTTCTTGCTGTGAAAAATGTAACAATGTTGTTCTTTTCTTTGTACTGTCCTATTTTTTTTTTTGCTACAATAATTATGTGTTGCATAAAAATTGCAAACCAACATTCTGTACCCAATTGTTAAGTATTTACACGGAAATACTATTTTACAGTCTAAAGTTTGTGAATTTAAAGATTCTAGTCGTATCAATAGACAAACAAGTCCAATCCAAGTACACATGTACCACGTTTTGCACATCATACTACATGCGCTAAGTCACTTAGGCGTAAACTAACGATGTTCATTACGAAAATGCAAAACTTCACAAATTTTAATATAGTGTATCAACACACATGTTTACTCTTAACAAGTAAAATTCAGTCAAGTCAATGTGTTCTTCAGGTTGATAATTGTTTGATTCAAACATGATCCTATAAAACATGGGGATACTTTTTGTCACCTAAGTTACATTTGTTGTTGTTGTATTTTCTGTACAACATGGATTATATATATAAAGTACTGCCAACATACTTTCTGTGCTTCCGTCGTTTTAGTTTTGAAAAAAACAAGAACCCAGGTGTAAATTTGAGTTATACACCGTAATCGTTCTTTTTTAGATGGGTACATATGTAAATAATATTCATGTATGACACACACAAAAGCTGCAATGGATTTGCCTTTCTTGCGAATCATAAAAGATATAAGTAATGTAACACACTCTATGAGTATTTTTATATGATTTTGTCTAGTGTTGAATTCTGGGATAAGAAAGTAGTCATATGTGCGGGGGGCACAAAGGAGAGATGCAGCCGTCAACGCGAGCCGTGTATCATATCATATTACTCTGACAGTGATGACCATTTATTTGAGAATGATCTAGATCATTTTCGCTACCGATTCGGTTTCAGTCCTGTCGCTGAAAAGTGATAGGTTGTCTTGTCTTCTTTGGAAATAGATATACAGAAGAATAGAGAAAACTTTAGAAACTTGTAAACCGCGCTAAGTTTGAATTTGAGTATGTATGCATGTGTGTGTGTGTGTGTGTTTCTCTATTATATTGTGTTATGACGTCAAAAGATTATAGCGGGCATCATGGCAGTACAAAAAATCTTCCAGACAATAAATTGCTCAATAATTATTATTTTCTGTATTAAAAGATTCATTTATTTCCTAAATACACGTTATTTTAGTTTAGTATTAAAATCTCATTTTCGATGCAAAACATTTTCATTCAGAAATAAATCTTATCGTGGCCCACATTGACCTGTTATTATATTGTTTGGTTATTTTGGTCTGGAATCCACCCAGAAAATAAAGACTGTTAATGGCTTTTAGAATAGACGCTAATATGCTACAATAAAAAAATCTACGTGATAAAGCAAACGATTTGCGGTTGACACAAAAGCATATTAACCAGTTTTGTTATCTCTCTTTTTCAAAAAGTTCTCCGCAAAATATTTCTCAAAGTAAATTGCCTTGTGGAAACACATTAAATGCCAACTATAAAATATCTTTTGATAATGGATGGCTAAAAACAATGGCGTGGATTCATTTAATTAATTATGATGAATGCATGGTCAAAACTAATTAGTCACGTTTAATGTGGCTCGTTCAGTTAGTGTACTATGCTACTTTTTAAAATGAAGTTTGCATTATAGAACAAAACTTAATGTAGAGGAGGCCGAGTCGCCGAAGTGGAACAAATGAAAAGACTTTTGCTCATCGAGATTGAAAGGGATTTATCTATCAACCTTAAACGTAGATAGAACGGAATGATACTTAGAGAGTATTTTCCAGTGAACACTACAAAAATATGAGCCTTAAGTACATGCGACAAAGTAGTAATTTTTGAACATTTATAAATAAATATTTATAATTTGAACAGACAATCCCAGGCAGCGATATTCCGTTTCAGAACTTGGATAATATAAAACTTACAAAATCGGACAGTACGATCTGTGCTCGTGTGGTACAGCAGCAGAAACTGTAGAGCATACATGTGCTACAAGACCGCAATAAACATGATGACATCAGAAGAACTGTATGGAGCCAGCGAATAGATTTGCAAAACAAGTTCTACGAATCCTTGGCGGATTTAGAGAAAACTGCAGCTTTTGCTGCCCTGGCGGGGATCGATGTGTAACATACAGCATCGGAGAATGTAACGCATTGTACTATAAGTTGATCTATTCATTTCATCACCCTTTTTAGGTGCGTAACTTTTGGGTAGCGGATTGGCTAGATGTATGTACATTATCTTGTTTGGTTGCATAACGATTGTATTTCAAGCCTAAGAATTTAGTTGTGAGTTTTGCTTACTGAACACAGCCCTTCTCGAACCTCCGGCTTAGTTCTAGAATAGTAATCACCTCGTCACCTCTTGTTTACCTCTGTTCTGATTGGTTGTTAATTGCTAAAGAGATGTACCGAGAATATTCTCTTATGATTTACGTAATACTTGTTCTAGATGATTCGACGAAATTTTGTATAAATAAGAATCGTAATTAGATTTAGTTAGAGAGTCAACATTTCAAGAGTCAACATTGTTTTCCAGAGTCTACATTGAAACTCCAGTAATTGTACTATTGAGCCGTCCTACAAACATTGTAAAGTATAACCCTTTTGTTGGATTAAACTGTGTGCAATTGTTACTTGCGGACTTCGGATTTATTTTCTACGGACGAGTCGTGTGATTGGCTGTGAATATTTTTAATACCCCTAGACAAGAAGAAGAAGAAGAAGAAGAAGAAGAAGAAGAAGAAGAAGAAGAAGAAGAAGAAGAAGAAGAAGAAGAAGAAGAAGAAGAAGAAGAAGAAGAAGAAGAAGAAGAAGAAGAAGAAGAAGAAGAAGAAGAAGAAGATATCGATTGTTTCAAAATAATCGCTGCACAGCATGATGCGAAGACATTCAACACTGGGGCCGTAAGTACAACGTCGCGGTAGCTTACGACTTATTGTAAGCCTTTTTTTATCACTTATTCTTTCGTCGAGACGTAAGCTACCGCCGTGTTGTACATACAGCCATATATCATATTTTAACTCTTACTGCAAGTTTTTGTTTGTTTCGGCTACTTTGGCTCATATCTTTGGAAGTCTAGACATACTTGACCAATCCTAGACTCCTAATATAAAAGAACTTCTGTTAAAAAATATAAAATGTAAAAGTACTTTTGTTTTTTAAAGGAGAAGATAGAAGAGAGGTGTAAAGTACTTGTCTGAGTAAGGGTTAAAATATCAATATAATTCTTGGCTATCATTTACTCATTTATTCAATAAAGATGTCACATGTTTCTGCTTTGAGAAAAATCAATTGAATGCCATATTCATCACTTTTTGGATTTAAAACTAATTTGCATTTCTTCTTTACAGAGCAAATTGTCTTGACTCTATAATAGCCCGTTGCAACTTTATTTTTAAACTAATAAGGACTTTTCAAAATGTTTCGCATTTCACTTTTGTTTAAATGTTATCCACTTTGAAAGCGTTAATTTTCTATAAATGCCACGACAAAAGAAGAGAAAAATAGACATGACATTTTCGTTTCGCTTGACTCATTGGTATTGATTTTAAGGACTGTTGTGTCCTTTGTGCTTACAAATAACCGTCACACCAAAACAGTTTGTAAAAAATGGTACGACCATTGTTTTAAAAGCGAATTCAACTTTCCACTAGTTTAAACAAAAGAATAATAATTATTTATGACGGTATGAACAAACGTGCTTTATTCGATGCGCATTGATTCGAGGATAAACAGATGAATGGCTATTAATAATCCAATAGCCACTTCTTTTGGAGTTTGAAGGATTTTTATTCAAAGGTTCCCTGAAAATTTGGAGCAAGACTAAGGGAATATTGAGCGTGGCAAACTATAGATCCAACCAATCCCTAAATCCACTATTTAATTGAACAAAAGAGTAAATTAATGTGACATTTTATACAAATGATTTCTGCAGTAAAAAAATAATCAACTTCTAATATTAAATTAAGAATCTCCTGTATTCTTTTTCTTAATCATAGTATTTTTAAAACTATTCTTTCAAATCATCATTTTTACGTGACTGAACAACATAGATCCAAATGCCGACATAATAATAACAGAGCTGGTGAGAACTCAAAGATAACGATATGTAATAGTATTTAAAGTGCAGAAGGTTGTAGACCAAATGGTTTGTAAGTCTTTTTCCATATTTTTTGTTAATGCGACTTTTATTTGTACTAACTTTAGGCCTAACAAAACATTCATGGCGGTAAAAAGACAACCTTGCTTCATTCGGCGCGCATTGATCTAAGGACAAACGCATGGATGGACATAAAGGCGTAAAAAAAAATAAAGGCAAAGTCATCGATATAAACTTGAAATGTGCAATAAGTGTCTTGTCTGTGTTAAAAATTATAGAAATGAGTCACTGTTACCCTTGGTGTACAAACATCTTTTTCACTTAGTTCGATTCTGTGACTTGTCTTTCTATTTTTGGAAGGATTGATGGCTATAATCACCGAGTTGGAAGAAGACTTTTGCACGCCAAAAGTGATTTATTCATTTTAATTGTTTCCATTTATAGGACAAAGTGAAAATTAAAAGTATTTTTTTTTTCGGCCTACAAGTCTACTAGACAAGAAATGTAAAATGACCTGCCTGTGTGTTTGCACTATTTTGGGGTATTCATGAAAAAAGTAATAAAGGATCGAAATTTTTACATAATGTGTGTTAATTGTTGTGAAATTACAGGTGCACAGCGCAATACGGAGATGTTCAATGATATCTTATTACAACTTTTGTCTATTTTGGTGCGTTCTATTTTTGGAGATATTGCTCTAATACAAGGCGTTCTATTTTTGGACGCATTGCTCTAATATAATCCAAAAGCCTTTTCTTTTCCAGTTCTCATTTACAAACACTTGAAGAATTTAAGTCAAAGGGTTGGTGACATTAATAAATAAAGCAAGGCCAGGGGAATATCATACTATAGATTCACTCAATCCCTAAACCCACAACCTGTATGAGCAAAACAAGGAGTAAATTTATGTGGTATTTTATACTTATTATTTTTGCAACAGGTAAAATCTTTTAATTTCAATACTAGATTGAGAATATGAAAAAATGCTTTTAGTCCAGTATTTTTTTTTTTTTTTTTTCAAACATTGTAAATAGAGTATCATTCTTTCAAATCATAACTTTTTACTTTATAATATACGCCTAGTGGTTACGACATATTGAAAAGCCGATATGTAACAATGCTGTTAAAAATTCAGAAATGACTGTATATGATATTTTAAGCGCAAGAAGGTGTGGATAAAATATATATTCAGCTTGAGAAAGAGACGACTCTTGCTTCATTATAGAGCTGCAAAAATATTCACCAAAATTGAAGGGCTTGCCTAACTTCAAAGCTAAAAATTGACAAAAATGTGTGATGTTCTCTGTCAAAGTTAACAAATCCCTGACAGCAACATTACCTCGAGATTCCACAGCTCTTTGATTTCCGTGAAGAACACAGAGCTGGGTTCACCCTGGGGCAAATGAAGGAGTCTAACATCGAGAAACACAGGCGTTGCGACCCACACGAAGATAACGGATGGCGTAAGCACGACTTTTAGACATTGGGATTTTCTGATCTTTCATTGGCTTAGTTAGTCTAGAACAGCTCTATGATTGGAGGCTGTCGCAGATTCCCTTACTTATCGTCTTCGTTTTCGGTAAAGGTCCCTTTATCGCAAGGAATCTCATCTGGTGATGAGCTCGCCCGTGGTGCCCAGCCCATGCATAATTTAGCTGACAGTGCTCTGTATCTGTGACCAGGAGGAATCCGTGGGCTATTTTATCCACAGCGTGCTTTTTCATTAGTCGGGCTCTCGCCAGCTTTATTGTGCCCGGCCACTAACACTGATTGGAAATCGTAAAGTCTTCCGAGACATCCCACGCACTCACCGCTAATTTAACGGTGGGAGGAGTCGCCTTATTTCCCTTTTTATTGGGTTATTAGAGAATGCAATAAAGTCACGTTGATAAGTTTACTCTCTAAGCTTGGATACAGGAGATTGGCAATTGTAATGTTGATTGTCTTGAGAATAACAAAACAAGGGCTAGAAGTCTACTGATAGATCTGGTATTTCGTTATAATTTACACACAATGATGTGGCTATATTAAGAAGGCTTGTTGCCAAACAAAGGAGGCACCTACATTCGATGAACTTGAAGAATGAAAGCTCTAAGGCAAGTAGTCGGGGTCACCTTGATACGAGAACTATACTAAATAGATATTGGTTCCTGAGGAACAAGGTTTACTTTTTCGGAGAGAGTATTATTTTAGAGAAAGTGGTACTTTTAAGTTTTAAGGGGATAAAAATGAATGAAAGAGATAGGGAGAAAGATAGGGAGAGAGATAGGAAGAGACAGACAGACAGACAGACAGACAGACAGACAGACATACAGACAGACGTAGACAGACAGTCAGACAAGAACAGATACAGAAAAAAAATCTTTAGAGAGACGAAGCGACGGAAAGACAAAGAGCCATAGAATGACAAACAGACAATCAGAGAGATAGACGAGGAAAAGGTAAAATAAACTAAAAAAAACCCACAACCACAATAAGAAACAAAATGCAAATAAAAAAGCAAAACAAGTGAACATTGTAAAATGGTTCCGAGCAGCACTTGCTAATGCCGTGAATGTTACTATGAAGAGGTGATAAGAAGCTGTGAAACGGACAAAGGGATGCTTAAGTTGTGTCTCAATAGACAGCTGGAAATAGCAATGCCGTATCGGTAAAATGTTCCCTTATTTGTCGATCTAAGCTTTAAGAACCTCTGCCCTCTTCTTCGTGTCTGTAGTTGAAAAAGATGAAGCTCAAGAGGTCCCTAGACAACTACATCATCATCATCATCATCATCATCATCATCATCATCATCATCCTGATGCTCCTCCTCTGCCTCCTCCTCCTTCTCCTCCTCCTCCTCCTCCTCCTCATCATCATCATCATCATCATCATCATCATCATCATCATCATCATCATCATCATCATCATCATCATCATCATCATCATCATCATCATCATCATCATCATCATCATCATCATCATCATCATCATCATTGTCAACACCATAATCATAGCAACAACCTCAGAAACAACAATAACAACAACAACAACAACCAACAACATCAACAACATCATCATCATCATCATCATCATTGTCAATAACAACAACAAGAATAGCGCCAACAATAGCAACAACAACAACAACAACAACAACAACAACAACAACAACAACAACAACAACAACAACAACAACAACAATAACAACAACAACACCAACAATGTTAAAAATAACAACAACATAATTATGCCAATCAAATTATCTTTGAGATTGAGAATACTCATTTACAAAAATCAAAATACATTGGACGTGCCAAAAACAGAAAAGAATCGCTTTATCTTGTTTTTGATAGAGGACGGACATCATTTTTCACTTGTAACAATCTATTTGTAATGAAAAAAGTATATAGTACATATAACATTATGTTGCAGGTAATGAAAATATTCTAATAATTTATATTAAATCGAGATAGATAGGTAGAGATAAATAGAGAAGATAGATAGATAGATAGATAGATAGATAGATAGATAGATAGATAGATAGATAGATAGATAGATAGATAGATAGATAGATAGATAGATAGATAGATAGATAGATAGATAGATAGATAGATAGATATGAGAGAGAGAGAGAGAGAGAGAGAGAGAGAAAGAGACAATACACATATAGACAAGCACTTACAGACAGAGATGCAGAGACATATACACATGTATACATCCAGACAACATAATTATTTTATAGACTTTTTTTTTGTCATACGCTGTTTCGACATGCGCAAGCACCGCCTTGAACACTCACGTACGTAAAATAGTCGAGTGAGTTCATTACTCTTTAAGTTTGTAATGCTTTCTAAAGCGATCACCACGAAACAGTAAGTACTGGCCGTACTTTTGTCTGTATAGAAAGTCAAACTGATGAAAGTTAAATATAAGCACATACTATGGTATAGAATCCAGTAAAAAAATATCAACAAACCTTATTGACACATAAAAACCGTGTTATATGGTATATCATTGGGCTTCTTTAAATACAGTCGACATTGTTAACAGAAAAAACACATAAAACTCCGCCACAATGAAGTATGGTACTTTGTAAACTAATGTGCTATTAAAGCTTAAAACATGACGGCTGAAATGGAAGAATAGCTAAGCAAAATTTTAAAATTCGAATATATTTAATATAAACTGTTTAGAGATCAAATCAACCATGATTATTTCTTTTGTTACTTAAGCACATAACAGCCAATAAAAATCTATGGTATAAATTTCTTTTTCATGCTTTATGAGATGAAGAAGATATAAAACAACTCTTTAAAAAGTTGTTGAAGAGAAACACAATTATTGATTATAGTATTAATTGATATTCCTTCTTTTTCTGACATTTTGAAACGATACCTGAGCATTCTCTGTAGCTTGATGCAATAAAGGCAACAAAACAGCCGATTCTATAGTGAAAAAAAAATGGTTTAAAGCTAACTTCAAAGAGATCAAACAACTCTAATGCAAAGAAAATTATTAAGATCACATAGCTAAGAAAAGATAATTGAGGTAATTTTGGCTAAATGTGGTAATAAATACATTTAATATGCTACAAGGGCGGGTGGAATTCTTTTACCAGACTGCTTTAAAAATCATCTACACCTTTGATTAATAATAAAGAAAACACATAAACCTCACGCACTTTCTCTGATGTTTGCCTCACTTTGGCCTTAAAATCCTGCAATTTTCATTCACTACGTCATTGCTTCTCGCCTTTGAGTTCTGTTATACACGATCGAACCACTATACATGTAATAACATCACGACCTTTGCCTCTCATAAAATCTTCGAGTGAAAAACAACTTGTTTTTTTTCCCCTTTTTCACGCAACTTAGAATTTCCCCTAATGGTAGCGGGGTTGTTCACGTCCATTTCATTACAATAAGTATAATGTCTAGAGGCTCTCGAGATTTGATGGAGTACAGTACATTGATTTCTCCCACGTTGTTGACGTAGGAAAACAGCTAGTGTTAGGTGGCAGAAAACATTGTAGTTATACTGTTTTCTATTAAAATGGTTCACCAGTTGTAATCTCGCTTCCTCCCTAACAGCACTGAGGGAATGGATTTATTAGTTCTGCCCAGACCTCTCTCATGTTTGTTGTCTGAGTATTAACAAACTTCTAGTTCATTATTTACAAGGTCAGATAAAAAGATGTTGTAAGCCAATGATATAACCGGTCTAACCGTTCTGTGTGAAAATAAATGTTCGTTAATTTTTTTTCTTCAATTGTGTGTATTAGGGAGGTTGAAATAGTAATAAAGTGGTTCACATTTGAAAAAAGGTGTAATATATCTCGACAAATAGTTATGAGACTTCCGTTCTGTGTGAAAATAAATGTTCGCTAATTTTCAAGTTTAAATGTTAAGTAAGAATTTTTTTAACAACTGTACGTTATTAGGGAGGTTGAAATAAGGATAACGTGGTTCACATTTGAAAAAAGGTGTAGTATATCTCGAAAAATGTAATAGTTATGAGACGATCTGTGACATCTAGACAAATGGGGTGGCGAAACGATAATTATTATAAAAAGTTATTGCTCTTCTACACATCTCAGTAGTAAAACGAAAAGGCAGTCCTAAAATAGTAGCTTGGAATTTAAAAAAAATCACCATTGCAGTCAAACTAAAGGAAATTATTTTTGCCACTATTACAAATACTCTCCATACACATCAACGTCCATGTTATATGTCCTTCTATACACTATCTACCCGCTTACCTAGTAGGCGCTATTTAGAACATAAACCTTTTTCACCCTTCACTCGAAAAGGTCAGAATAAAAGGATGGGAAACAAATTTGGTGCATAAAGCATTTCTCGCGAATTGAGAAGAAAAGTAAGTAATAAACAATGTGACATATTATTAACTACAAAGATTAACAAACTAAGATAAACTAGATAGAGAACAGTAATTTATTATCTTGTATCCGATTTCCAAGATTTGTTGTACAATAACTTTAATCGTAACCAAATTCCAAATAAATCGTACAGCCTAATAGCTTAGGAACAAGGCGGTCACAAAAAAACCCACAAAAAAACACAACAACAACAACAACAACAACAACAACAACAACAACAACAAACACTCGAGTAATTAGAATTGGAGTTAAAGCCAATTGAGATTTGATCGTTATTAAAGTAGTGAACAAAAGAGGCTTATGCATACCTATATCTTGACAACAGTAAACGCGCAGATTCTTGTAAAGGAATGGTGGGTTGGGGCGGGAGTACCACTCAACGCGCCATGTTTCCTAATGGTTGGGGTAGGGGCCCCACTCAACCCGCCAAGTTTACTAATTATGGGGGCGGGGGTCTTACTAAACCCGCCTTGTTTCCTAATGGTTAACCCGCCATGTTTCCTAATGGTTGGGTTAGGGGTCCCACTCAACCCGCCAAGTTTGCTAATGGTGGGGGCGGGGGTCCAACTAAACCCGCCTTGTCTAATGGTGCCTCAACCCGCCAAGTTTGCTAATGGTGGGGGCGGGGGTCCTACTAAACCCGCCTTGTTTCCTAATGGTTGGGGTAGGGGTCCCACTCAACCCGCCAAGTTGGCGGGGGTCTTACTCAACCCGCCTTGTTTCCTTATGGTTGGGGCGCGGGTGGAGGCGGGGGTCTTACTCAACTGGCCATGTTTACTAAAAGTGGGGGCGGGGGTCCCACTCAACCCGCCTTGTTTCCTAATGGTTGGGGCAGTTTCATTATGTGATCTGCTGAGACAGAGGTCTCAGTGTTCCCACTCTGTCACTGAGTTAGTTTTGGGCCTCATCCTCGATAGTTGCTGAGTTGAGTAGCTTTAACATCCAACGTCAGAACTACATATGCTTTATTGTAAATAGTGTGTGGTGGCCATTGTTGTAAAAAGCTTAAATTTTAGTGTGTACATAAAGCTTAGTCTATATTTAAATAGTTATATAGAAATGAACAATTTTAATTTTAAAGTTTATGAAACATGCTATTTTTATAGACTTCAGCTCAATGTTACCGAGGTTACTTTAAAAAATAAAAACCCCAACTTTTATTCTAAAACAGACAATCAACAATTGCATAATAGGTTCAACACAAAATATATAATCTTATATACAATTTTACCCAGCTAATGACATTAAAATACAGGATAAACTTTAAGAATTCCTCTTACTAGTTCTTTTATTACCTCTCTACATTGATATAGATGAAGGAACTATTTTACTGGAAAACTGGAATTTTAATAATAATGTTATACTATAACTAATCATTTCAACAGACTTAAACTCATTCTTTCCGCAAAGAGCTTACTTTATCTCACTAGGGAAGAGGAGATAAGATGGAATGAAATTTCAGACAAAGAAAAATGCTAGCCATGCCATTAACAACACAGGGATAAACCTTAAAATATCATGTCGCTGACTCCTTTTTCTGTCTAGGCATGGATCTAGCACAGACACAATTAAAGTGAATGAAGGGCCCATTTTACTGGAAACCTGGAATTGTTTTGAATTCCTCAGGGATGTTCGGCGTTATTTTCAATTACATATTTTTGTTCTTATTATTTGCTAGAAACCTATTGTACGGGACCAAAGCTTTTACTGAGATTGGCTAGTATAGATTGCGTATCATTTCATAAACTCTTTTTGTGACTGTCTACCTTATTCATTGGGTTTGACTGTTGGTCAGCAAGTCTGTGAGTTTGTAATTTTCTCTCTATTTATTTTCTTACTTTTATTTGAGATTATTTGTTTTGTGTGTAGTTGTCATTTTCTCTCTCTCTCTCTCTCTCTCTCTCTCTCTCTCTCTCTCTCTCTTTCTCTCCCCGACTCTCTCCCTCTTTTGTACACATTTAAAAAACTGCTTTCACTTTTTGTTACGTTTAAAAGATAAACAAACAATGCCCAGACTCCTTTCTCTCTCATACTCTTCTGTTCCTTCCTTTTACTTTTCTCCTTGACTGTGTGCAGACTATAGGTACTTTTTTTTCCTTACATGTTAATTTCAAATTCGAAATTTTGTCCCGTTTGTTTCTTTTTTAAATTCGTGCTTGTGTTTCAATAAAATACTATTGTCCTGAGTTTTGCAAAAGCCCCTTGAATGTCTCTGGATTATTTCACATAAACTTCAATATCTTTTTGTGTAGAAAAAATGTTTATGTGCCTTAATATTTTTAACTTGTATGTTGTGTATGATATGTATAAAAATATGTTTTATAATATGGGCCTAAGAGCCTAGCCTCATACCCACATCTTCTTTAATAGGCAAAGTACATTTTTCCTACACAGTTTTTAGGGTTTATATACACTACATCATTTTTCTCATAAATTACCTCTCTTCCTTCTCTCTCTCTCTCTCTCTCTCTCTCTCTCTCTCTCTCTCTCTTTCTCCCTTTCTCTCCCCGACTCTCTCCCCTCTTTTGTACACATTTAAAAAACTGCTTTCACTTTTTGTTACGTTTAAAAGATAAACAAACAATGCCCAGACTTTACTCACGTTTCCCACACGCGCGTATAACACAAGCGCGATCCCCCTCCTTTAACCAATCTTTTTCAGCGATTTCTATAAACATTTGCCTCCCTCTTCCTCTTTAGGACCCCCCAATTTGCCTCGTTTATATTGAAAAGCGGGCCAGAGCGGACACCAGAGTGCCCTATCGATTAGTCGCCGGGGAAAGTCTCTGTCCACAAGCAATTGTCGCGTCTCCTTTCCACAGCCAGACTTTGGCCCCTTCAGAGTAATCTGTCCCGGGAAGATGCCCAAAACACTGTTCCGGTCAGGGAGCTGCCTGTAACTTTTTCTGCAGCTAACACGAGATTTATGACCTTAGAGGGCAGCGCTAAGGAATAAAGGCCCTCGATTTAATACGGTTTGCGAGACGTGAATGTAGATGACTTTCTGTGAGGTCTATGTCGGTAGATTCCCAAAACGTGGACCAGAGTAATACATTTTAAACCCAAGAGAAATAGATAGTGATAATGTTTTACTGCTTTGAAAGTATTGAGATATCCACAGTATTACCTTTTAAAGGCAGCTTGTACTGAAATATAAAAGACAAATAATCAATATAACAATTATAATGAATTGTATGTACTACATAAAAAAACCACAAAAAGTAAAAAACAAAAAAAAAAAAATCCAACAACAACAACAACAACAACAACAACAACAACAACAACAACAACAACAACAACAACAACAACAACAACAACAACAACAACAGCAGCAACAACAACAACATAGATATTTAAAATATGAAAGATATTACTGAAGTTTCAAAAAGTCATTCATGTGACCAATATGTCGTAAACAATTTCAGCCAAAGATGTCCCGATTAATCATACGACAGAACCGACAATAGATAATTTTGTTTGTGAATTCTAGAGTGATGATTTCATTAACAAGTTTATGAAGTCACAGACAAAAATTATAGTTCGTTTCTCACAAACTATAAAAAGACGCCAACGCAATAAAAAAAAAACGGGCTTCCTATTGAAGAAAGCAATTGCATTTTGTGATTCTAAAATATAGAAAGATGGATATAAAAATAAATAGCTCTAGAGAGACTGGGAAAGAGAGGGAGAGAGAGGGAGGGAGAAGAAGAGATAGAGAAAGAGAGAGAGAGAGCGAGAGAGAGAGAGATAGAGATAGAGAGAAATAGAGAGAGAGAGAATTTTGCTGAGGGAGCATCGGTAGCTTTGGTGGAGTAATTTACCATGTAAAACCTTTTAGTTAATACATGCTATAAAGAGATCCATTTTCCTTGTTTAAAAGAGCTTTTTCTGCCCGTTGGGTGTAAAAGCTTTACAGATGTAAGTAAATTACTATAAGAACAAAAGTATTATTATGTTTCACGGAAATTCACACACATAGTTGTAGCAAGTCCAACTGTATAATACGCAATGTTGTTCGTTAACCCAAAGAACTATATGATTCAACTTTAGCAAGGTTAATATTTTCTCTTTACTAGTCATATACCTTTTCAATAAATTTTGAGGATGCACAATGTCATGTTAAGTATGTTCTTTTTTTCCATTGGTGTCATGATCTTCACGAGAAGTCTTTCATTTTTTTCTCTACATACTACAAATAAAATGAAAAAGAAAAAAAACCCTAGAGAGACCCCCCCCCCCCACAAAAAAAAAAAAAAAAAACGAAAATTAAAGACTTTACAATTAAAAAAAAAATTCTTCACATAATTGCTTCAGAGTCATACATCACAGCATCGCCTGTTTAAGTTTAAAAATCGTTTTGATGAATGGCCGCATAAAAATAATTAACATTGCCAGGAAAAATTGACATCTCCATAACGGAACGAAGTTCAGAAGTTTTGTCTGCCTATCTTTAAAGATAATGATCTCTAGATGTAATAGACTTCACGAAAGATGTCATCAGGCAAAAAAAGGAAAAGAAAAGATCATTCCCATTAATTTTCTCAATTTCATATTTTACAATTTTTAACAAGGGACAAAAAAAGGAGGAAAAAAAGGTTCTTGAAATGGCAGCGCTTTCATTACATCTCCGTCTGCTCTTAAGATACCTGTTTTCTCTTGACATTCTGGTCCATCATGGAGCTAAAATTTATATTTCTCTTAAATTTATATCTGATGAATTGTAGAGATAAAATTTTAGATTGTTATTTAAAAAGAATCTCATACAAGAAATATTTAAAACCAGTAGATAAAAAATCAAAGGGTTTTTACAATTCTGATATTTGTTATATGCTTCGCTTTTAGATTTTTATTTCCTTCCAGCAAGCGGAGCTATACGAGATATGTTATTTCCTTCTAGTAAGCGGAGCTATACGAGATATGTTATTTCCTTCTAGTAAGCGGAGCTATACGAGATATGTTATTTCCTTCTAATAAGCGGAGCTATACGAGACACCCATCATATCTTTTGTCATTTAGGTTTGATTACAGTGCAGATTGTCAATTTTCTACTTCCATTAAATGTTACGGCGATAGAGTCGATGGAAATACAAATTAATAGATAACCCTTTGGGATTGCAACTTTACCCATAATGCTTAGATGTCAAAGATTTCCCCGTTTTTCTCAGACTCCCTATTGAAGGCGCTACAGTCTTTAATTGTTAATCGATAACCAGTGTCTCTGATGTTAGAGCATCTGAGGAGCAAAGCTAATGGGTCCGTGTTCAAAATGTTCTGTGTTGGGGCCCGATCTTAGGTATAGTAAATACAGTTTTATATACTTATTGGGATTAATGGAATAGTATCTCATAATTACCCTTAATCGGTGGTCTAAACTTATCACACCGTTGTCCTACCACTCTTATCTGTTTAGCCGTATAGATCTATAATGTAGAATTCACGGGAAAAGCTAATTACACTACTCCGATCGGTCCTTCATAATTGACGTTTGTGTCTCTTTGGGTTTTCCCTTCGAATGTTCCTCGGCTCCCACTGTTCCGATATGTTCCTTTGTGACCTCTTTCATTTCAGATAGCGTGTTGTCTTGTGTCATGATATATTATTGATATAATTTGAGCAAAATGATTATACTCGTTTAGGTTTTTCTGCATATTGATGCTTAAAATGAATTACCAATCTCCTATTTTATGTTGTGTTCTTTTTTATTTTTTATTTTTTTTTTGGCTTTTCTTGATTTTAACGCTCCAAATTAGGCAGGATTGCACTCTTTTTTACTTTTATGAAAATATTTTTTTCATAATAATGTCTTTGGAATTGAAAAAAAAGTTAACTGATTCAGGGATATTAGTACACTTGGCTATGAACTTATAAACTGATCTAAGGTCCAACAGGACTTTTTCATAATAAAAACCACACCCACTAAGCTTATAGCAATGCTTTATTGTTTACTAAACTTAAAAATGGACTACTATTGGCCCACATAACGACACATTGTCACGAATATATTCTAAAAGAAATCACCGATAATCTTATAATTATCTTTGCCGAGAATAAACAAAGGACAGCGCATGCTATTAACCATAACGTTACAGATACATTGTAATCGAGAGAGACTTTATTTGGCCATCTCTCTCCTCAATCCTCCGTGCCCATTCGGCCTGAGCCCTGGAGATTTCTCATCATTACCTGGTATTTCGCTAGGGGCTTATTTCTTTACGGTGTTTACATTGATTGGTTGACTGGCCTTGGGTAATCATAGACAGTCTCATCTCATCGGAGTGCCAATCTCCTCGGCCTCAGATAAATCTCATGGGAACCAATACAGCCATGTCTTCATGTGCTTCATTGTTCCCCCCCCCCTCCCCACCCCCACTACTCCTCCTTTTTGTCTCTATTAGAGTGTCGTCTCTGATAGTTCATCTGTCTAGTTTGCTGCTTGCTTACATTACACGCCGAGCTCATGTTTTGTCACCTGTGTAATTCTGTCCCCTTGATTGCCCTGCTCGTCTTTGTCTCTCTCTGTCTATCTGCCTGTAGCTGTCTCTGTCTTTGTCTCTCTCTCTCTCTCTCTCTCTCTCTCTCTCTCTCTTTCTGCCTTTCTCTCTCTGCTTCTACCTGTTTGTGTCCGTCTTTCTGTCGGTTTGTCTGTCTGTCTTTCTGCCTGTCTCTTTCTGTATCACTCTCAGTCTCTGCCTCTATCAGTTTGTGTCTGTCTTTTGTGTCTCCCTCTCTCTCTCTTTGTGCCTCTGCCTCTGTGTCTGTCCGTCTCTCGCTTTTTCTGTCTGTTTCTCTCTGCCTGTTTGTATCTGTATGTCTATCTGTCTGTCTGTCTCTCTCTCTCTCTCTCTCTCTCTCTCTCTCTCTCTCTCTCTCTCTCTCTCTCTCTCTCTCTCCCTTCGTGTCTCGACTGTGCCTTGGTCCTATTCACCCACTGTCACTGTCTGTCTTTCTTCCCCTTGATGCATGTAATTCATGTTTCTAGTCCTTATAAATTACAGTTAGCTATTTTCCACCCTCTATCTCATACATTTATAACAGACATAGGGACGATACACGTTGTCTGTATATTAGACGCAACCACAATATAAATAATGTCTAAACAGTACACCTATCGACGGTATAAGTTTTCTGCAAAACACCCTAGCGACTATATAAGATATAGCAGAGTAGATTCAGAGCCGACATGAGTTGTCTATAATTATAGAGTCCCAGAGACGCTTTCAGTTGTGTGTATAAAGTCCCAGAGACAATAACGCTGTCTGTATAGAGTCCCACAGAGGATATGAGTTGTCTGTAGAAGACCCAACGAGGATATAACTTTACTATAGTAGACCTAACGAGGACGTCAGTTGTCTGTCTAGCCCACCTAGCGACCGAATAGCTTGTCTGTGTAGTATAGCACATCCGAAAAAAACAACACAAGGTATCTATAGAGTGGAACTAGCGACAATATAGGTCATCCGTACACAGAGGAGGTTCCAGGGCTGCCAATCTTCGGAGTCGAACCACGGGTCTTCAGCAAAGAATTTTCCGTTCTGTTGCCTCACAACTATGGCAGTGTATAATAAAGTTATCGGTCATGTCAGATAATAGTCTCCCCTTTTATCCGCACTTTCGGTTCGGTGATCCAATTTTCTTATCCCAGCTAACTGAAGGAACAATTTCTCTCCGGGGTTTAATAAAATGTTATGTAGTATAGTAGCATTTTTCATCATGGCATTGCTGTTTATTAGAGTACCCTTTTAGCTGATAAACAGGCAGTGTAACATTGTGTAGAATTATAATTGTATAATGAAACATTGCAATGTGTTTTATTTATATTCATAAGTCGATACAATTAGATACATTTCTTATCTTTTACTAAAACTGATTTAAGGATCGTGTATAAATTGGGTTTTCTACTTCTATAAACCGCGTTGTTACACTTTTTTATACGATGGCTATTCAAAGCATTACCGAATTTTAGTTAATTTTCTTGAATGATAGATACATACGGAAATATTCTTAAGTAAAGAAATTAAATGTGAAAATAATGTAATAGACTGACAGGTTTTTCATAAATATGATGAAGTTTTCCATCAATGTTAATGCAAAGCCTTATTTTTAGTGCTTTGTATAATAATAATCTCAGTAGACGTAAGTGACAGTGCATTCAGGGGAATCAGTGCAGTGCTGTAGAAAGGAACCACATTAATAGTACTTAGTGTGACAACCAATACTCTTAAGAGCTATTACCTTACCCGAGATGTGCGTGATTCCTGCCTAGAACGGATTTGGCATTATCTACGGGCAGACAATAACAGAATTAGTATTGGCATCATGCTCAATAATGCGAAATGGGAACGACCATACCCTATTGATTTCTTGTCTTGCAAGGAAGATGGTTCCTTCTCCCCCCATGTCTTGCACTCATTATCTGAGAGGGATCCTTAGACCAGATTGTTGGCTAGGCTACTATCAGGGAAACAAGAGATGAAGATAGGAGGAGAATCTGGGAAACTGCTGAGCAGAATGCAGACGTATCTCTCTTGTTTAATAGGAAATAGTTCTTTCTTTTACAATCCAAATCTACTTAATAATAATGTTCACTAAACGCTCTTTGCCCGTCAGTATAATTATTGATATTAATTAAGACGTCTTAATTCGAGTTGTAAGGTTGAATTGGTTTACTGTTCAACGTATCGATCTAAAGGTGTTGACGTTGAACATTAAACCTATTCAAGCTTACAGCTCGAATTAAGACGTCTTTTCCCCTATTTTAAGACATGTTGTAGGCTACCAAGGCGTTGTATTTAACAATACTTGTCAATATGGAAATAGTATAAACATAGAATCATTTAAATATTAAATTGTTTTAAATAGGAAGCAGATTAAGAAGAGAAGAGAGAGAGAGAGAGAGAGAGAGAGAGAGAGAGATAATGAGGTAGATAGAGAGATAGATAGAGAGATAGATAGAGAGATAGAATGCGATATTGATACAAAAAAGAGCTAGACAGAGAGGAAAGAAGGAATGAAGAACGACACAAAGATAGAGTTAAAATAAAGAGGAAGATAGATAGAGTGATAGATAGATAGATAGATAGATAGATAGATAAATAGATAGATAGGTAGATAGATAGATAGATAGATAGATAGATAGATAGATAGATAGATAGATAGATAGATAGATAGATAGATAGATAGATAGATAGATAGATAGATATAGATAGAGAGAGAAGAGAGAGAGAGGAGAAGAGAGAGAGAGAGAGAGAGAGAGAGAGAGAGAGAGAGAGAGGAGAAGAGAGAAGCAGACAGATGGCAGAGACAGAGAAACTTGACAGTCAAACAGAAAACATGAGCAAAAATAACATTAAATTAAGTAGCCGTTTTGAAATTAAAAATCAAAATGACGAATCAAACCTTTTTTCATTAGTAGGATAGAACTTTATTTAATGCTGGTTCTTAGAGGCCACAATAAGGATTTATAAACGCCACCTCAAGGTAAAAACTGATTGTAGCATGGTATTTTATAAAAGGAAGGAGAGTTAGTCTAAAAGATTTAACAAGAAACACGCAAGGTCTTTGGAAACAATATTCAGTATGGTTTAAGGTTTAGGACTGACAGAAATAATTATTACTTTATGATGACTTAATTAAAAAATCCAATTAAAAGGACGTAAGGAAAAAAAATTGTTAGTACAGTTACACAAAAAATGAACCTAATAGATACAAATTATTAAAATAGTAGAATAAAGACATTACTACTTATGTATTTATTGTTTATTCTACGTAGACTTATAAAATAATAAAATATATAATTTGATGATATTAATTAAAAGAGAAAAGAAAGGCAAATTATTTGTCTTTTTCCCGGGTACAGAAAAGTCACGTAATTTTTGAGACTCCTTCTTGTCTCTTGAATGAGGAGTTGGTTACAAAAACGAATAGAGAGATTTGGCTAAACTTTCTTAATTTACCATACAATACAGTAAAGCGATACGAGTTTGTAATGCTTTACATTTACATAAAAGTAAATCAATACGTACTGAGAGGAATACGAAGAGGATTTTGAAATTTAAACAATATTATATACATTAGGGATCGATAGTTACAACACATTATTTGTACACTCAGTTGTTGTAAGTACAATGTCGCGGTGAACGTACAACTCTTCTTAAGATATGGCAACAATAAGAAGATTTAGAATGAGTTGTGAGATAAGGCGACGTTGTACTTACGAACCCGTGTCACATATATATATATAGTTTTCAGTGCGGAAAGAGAAAAAGCGTAATTATTTAAGAGCTAGATAACACTTGTGAAAAAACGTTAATGTAAAGATTATTTTTTTTTGTATTATATATAACTATGTTTAATACACAGTGTATGCTATGTTAAAGTGAAAGCCCGAAACTATTTGTTCAGAGAAAATGCCGACAAATTTAGCCATTCCTAATGAATTTTTCTTTTCGCACAAAACACGAAGTATATGCACTTGTGAATGACTGAAAATTTAAAACTTTCCTGTTTTTAACTTGCTTCCCTCTTTGACTGTGACATAAAAATACTTTTATATAACCATACATAACACAATATAATATAATTAAACACAATCTTACATAACAATACACAGTTTTATAGCCATACATAATTTTATGTAATTATTAATTTTTGTACAACTCAATTTTGTATAAGTATTCACAACTATATATAAGAATACATAATTTTTTTTTTTAAAACCAAGAGATAATCACAACCCTGTTTCATCATCAACACACGAAGAAGAGGAAACCAGCAGCGCTTCTTTGTCAGCTTTGATACTTTTCAACTCCCTGTTGCTGAACTTGTGCGACGCGGGTCTGTTGACAAGCACCGTTCTGAAGGACGATTGGCCGACCCCGGATGTTGCCATGGATACGGCGTGCAGGGGCGTGCGTTCAGTGACTGCAGTCATTATGGCGTCCGGTTTGGGACCTTCTAGGTCCGGTTCCTGGTCCGGCGAGTCGCTGTCCTCAGGGCAGTAGTCCTCATCATCCTCGATATCTTCATCATCAAGGTCCTCATCCTCGTCCACCTGGAGTTGAGTTGAGTTGAGTTGAGTTGGTTAATGTCAAACGTCAGTACTGCATAATATTGTGTATTGTATCTTTGCGTTTTGGTCTTTGTCAATGTCACCTGCATAACATTAACTTTACTTACTTGTATTAGAGGTTTATTGTATCATGGTTTGGGAAAGTAGCTCCCCACCGAAGTCAGCACTATATGATCTATATTGTTAACGGGCCTAAAGACTAACGTTCGACAATTTTATGTGCTACCACAGCCAGTACATTATACTGTTACTGAACCAACTAGGAGAGGACAAAATCGAACAAATACATTTTGACTGATCGCGGGTTTTGAATCACGGACCTACCGATCAGGAGATCAACGAGATTTCAACATGACACTGACATGGAGATAAGAAATGGCAAATAATAGACCTAGGGTAGAATGCACAAACATGACGTAGCTTACATCTCGTCGTATGCCTTCTTATTATTATACTGTTAGGGCGAGGCGTAAGCTACGTCTTGTCTTTGAATTCTATCTGTACAGGGAGAAGTTAATTAAAGATCTACCCATCAGAACCTATTTTAGGAATACAAAAAAAAAAAAAAAAAAAAAAAAGCAGAAAGAAAAGCACCGGGTTTTAAGAAATAGACATGGACGAGCAAAATCTAATGTGCATAAATGGCAAGTTATTATTTTATCGTATAGGAGTCCTGCGATCACCAACCACTGCTCTTTGAAATAAAGTGATATCGAATGTGTTTAAATGGGCACTCAGTTAATCACTCACGTGCACTTGGTCTAACAGAAGTCCTGAAACAATCGACCACATAATACTCCATGAACTCGAAATATATGATAAACTTCAGGCTGCTGATGACAGGCCTACATCTTGGATTGGCAGGCTAAAAGTTTACTACTGTACTTTTAATGAAAATAGTAAAGATCATCTATAAAAATATTTATGGTTGATGCATGAAGCTGTGAAGAAATTTAATAGAAGTCCTGAGAAATCGTTCCCTTTACTTTTACTAAAAATGATGGCAGATAATATACAGTTCAAGATGCTGATGACAGGCTAATACTTTGGACCTACAGGCTTAATGTGGAGGTGTTGCCATGCGATACTACTGCTGTAACATAATTCGGTGCCGCCGCATCTACAAGTTTAGGGTTCTAATCCTACAAATCCCACAAAGTGCAACCATTGTTCAGCCATTTTCATTAAATGCCTACCTCTACCACTGAGGAAGCATTCCGAAAAATACAAGATGTACTAGTTATCCAGTGGTCTGACTCTCCTAAAATCTACTAGTGTAACATACCTGGAGGAGCTGATCGAGCTCGCTGTTAAAGGTCGGGTTGCTGGTGCCATGTAAACACAGGTGTCTCTGACCGGCCGGGTCGATTGTAACCTCCACGTTGGTCGTGGCGCTGGGGGCTGGGTCCAGGCTCGTCTGGACTTCTAGGGGAGAAAGAAATTTAAATTGCTTAACGTGCAACGTCGTTATGTAGTCACTTTTTAGGCTATATAATTGTTGTGGACAGGCCTCAAGACTAGTGTTTGACAACTCAATGAGCGGCCACACAGAGACAGTTCGGGGAGATCTGGGCTCTCAACCAGTCACATAGAGAGATAGAGAGAGAGAGAGAGAGAGAGAGAGAGAGAGATGGTGCGAGAGATAGAAAGATAAATAAATAAATAATTAGACAGGTAGATAGATAGTTGATAAATAAATAAATAAATAGATAAATAAATAGATAGATAGAGAGATAGATAAATAGATGGATACATAGATAAATAGATAGATAGATTGAGAGAGATAGAGAGAGAGAGAGTGAGAGGGCTTGCAAGAGGTGGAGATTAGAGTAAGGTGGTTTGTTGGTTTGCCAATTCCATGGTCACCAACTAGACTATATGGCAGATGGATCCATAAACTTACAAAAGACAGAGGGGCATGACACATCCCTTCAGAATCGCCAGTATGCTGACTAAAGGCTCTGAGTAGACGGTTACATTATAGTTTCTCTTCTTGGCTAAAACTCACAGAAAGCTACATACGCAGCAAGCAACTCCGACCAAAAGATCAGATCAGCTTATGCTTAATTGGCGTTGGCAGTCTCCCCTAAGATGCTCTTAGTTTAATACAGTATAGATCAAATTAGAGCAGGCCTAGTTTCAGGACAAGAACTATGGAGGATAAGCAAACGTTAAGGCTTTATAGCGTAACACACGAATGCTCCGCAAGATAAACGAACCCAGAAACCAAGAATGTGAAATTTACAAAACGGCAACTCATCTGTTAACTCTAAAAGTATCATAAACAAGCCATAATGATTACTTTGTTGTCAATGCAAGATTTTATACAGTCTGAAAATGACTGCACTTTAAACGTAGTTAAAGAGGAGATATTAAAAAAAAATCTTGAATCAGCGTTGCGTTCTACTAATGGCAACCTGCGCATTGCTGATTTCAGTGTTTTTTTTCATAACGCAAAAGAACAAAGCTGAAAAATCTATTCCCACAACGCTTATTATCCATCATTCCCTGAGGGATAAGAATACGGAAACTCGGCATCCGTGATGAGAGTAAGGGATAATGAATAGACATCTGCTCTCCTTTCACAACAATAAGCTTTGCAGTTCTAATTTGTAATACCGCCCCCTCAGGCTCTTAAGTGGCGTTATAGAACTTACGACTCACATTCGTCACGCACAACACACTTTTTTTTTATAGAATAATTATTGTAGTATCACACTCTATGGTTACTCCGAACTAATGCTTTTTTATTCAGTGGAATCTTGATCAAGAAAAAGACTGCCATAACACTGTGTTAATAATTATTGTAGTAGCCCACTGTGTGGCTAAGATCATACTCCAAAGCGATAATTTTTTTATCCAATGGAATCTTGATCAAGAAAAAAAATGATACCTTGAGGCTTCACAATGAGTAAGAGACTGCCATAACACTGTGTTAATATTCGTACCAAGTTTGGTCGATAAACCTAATAATTATGCACTAAGACAATGTGGTCTCGGATTCTAGGGTGAGTGCTAACTCCATGATAGAGAACGGATAATACGATTTTAGGTACGAACAAAGATTGTCTAGAGTGTTCTGCCCTGCGGTAATCATTAATAATGTCCAGTAATGATAACCGACAGAAACACTGGGGGTTTACAGGCATTCGTAAATAGATCGATAACCCGTACATTTTTTTCTTTCTAGGTGTTAATATCTGAACCATTTTCTTATTTAGCTACCCACGTGGTATATCCACTAAATCAATGACTGAGATAATGAAAGAGAAGAGAGTGAGTTAAGACACCGATTTCAAGAAGCTATGGGGCCGTAAGTACAACGTCGACATAGCTTACAAGTCGTCGTAAAAATGTACGATCAAGAAGGTTCACGACGGCCCTATTAATATAACATTTACATTAAAATATTATTCTAGAAGCGGAAAGAATAAGAAAGGAACCCAACTTTTTTAATGTAATTTGAAGTTAAATAAAAATAATCCAACTATAGATTAGCTGTCTTTTATGTTTCAGAAATCTGCATTTTTTATTTGATGATCCAATTGAGAAACCCAATGACAAGCAATCATTGTACAAATCACTTACTTTACCGGCAAGTTAAGACTGTACTATCAAACATTTGAAGGGTAGCTTTTGTTAAACTATTATCATCCCTGAAAGTTAAAGACATAAATTATTCAGGTTCACACTGTAATATACGAACGCCTTTCAATTTATATTTTTTTGTCGTGCTAGTTTCGTTCAATAAATTAAAAAGAACAAAAATGAAAAACGTATCAACAAAATCATGCTTTCCAAATTAAAACTTCGATTACTTAATCCTTATGGAATGAGTAGTTTCAGTGGATGAGTGCTGGGCTCCTATTCGGGAGGTACCCGGTTTGATCCCACCACCCCACGATCGGACAGGAATCGTCATCGGATTTCGCCTGTTACTGGTTGAATTTCTGTCAGTATAGTGTAACCGAGAGAGGCAGAGGTCTTGGTAGACACGCTCTGCTCCCCAGAGTGGATACCCGTAAAATGGTCAGACTATAGGTTTTTTTTATCGTACTGTCATATAGCACAGTTGCTCTCATTGCTCTCATTAAGAAGCCAAGCAACTAAACAAGCAATTAAGCGATCAAGCACTGGGGCAACCATGCGATCAATGAGCCAACCTCCCTCCAAACCAACCACTCACCTACCCAATCAATTCACCAACCAAACTATCACCCACTCAATCAATTAGCCAACCAATCAGCTAACCAACAAACCAAGAGAGCCCCAACTACGTGTACTTACTTTTCATGGGGCGATGTTTAAGCTGGTACCACCCAAATATCAACTATCCAATCAATTTACCAACCAATCACCCGCCCAATCAACCAAACAGCCGAACAATCAGTCAACCAACGAAACAGGAAAACGCCAACAACTAAATGTACTTACTTTTCATGGGGTGAGGTTTGAGCGGGCACTACCCAAACTACCACCCACCGATTCAACCAAACTGCCGACCAATCAGCAAACCAATAAACCAGAAGAGCCCCTAGTAGTAATACATGTACTTACTTTTCATGGGGTGATGTTTAAGCTGGTACCACCCAAATATCACCTACCCAATCAACCACACAACCAACCAATCAGCCAACCAACCAAACAAGAGAACCCCTAGTACATGTACATGTACTTACTTTTCATGGGGTGCGGTTTGAGCTTGCGCCGCTTACAGCAGCACTTCTCTATGAGCGCCTTGTAGCCCGTGCGGTACCGTGCCAGCGCTAGGCTGTACAGCAGCGGGTTGAGGAGGCCGGGGAGGGACGTGGCGATGTTTGAGTACATCAGGGTAGGCTCGCTCACCTCCACGCCTGACTTCTGTAAGGTCAGCATCAACTGGATGTGGAAAATTGGTGGTGAAGAAGGGGTGGTTGATTATTTTTTTAAAAAAGGAAAGGATTAATAATTATACAGTGGTTAAATTTTGAAATGTATTTTCATATCCTGATCTTTTTTTAAGTCAGCATCAGTTGGATAAGGGTGCTGTGTCACACAGGGTGGTAACAAGACTTAGTCCAGTCGATTAATCAAACCATAAGCGTCGAAAAAAAATATACGCTAAATATTGATATAAATTGTGTATAATTATTTGATCTTATTTAAGATCATCACTACCTGGTAAAGGAAGATGAATGGCGAAGGGGTGATGGTACATTTTGTTGGCTTTTCAATTCAACAGCCTCGAAACGGATAAAACACTAAATCATTCTTTTTCTATTTTAATATGAAAAATCAAACTATGACTGTAGTTTATGTGTGTTCTACTGTCAGATGTATTGAAAAAATATCACTGCGTATGAAATCTGTCTGATTAAAAAAAAAACGATTGTGTTTTACAAAATTCTTTATAAGTTCCAGATTATAAAGTAATTTCGACGATTTTACAAACGGACATTCCTAGCGTATACTACATCAAACTATTTTTAAACCGACTCTCTTAAATCTACCAATCACATCTCTAAGAATGCACTCGTCTAGTACGAACCCCTCTATATTTTATGTAGGCTTCTTCCCTCTACTCGGAACCATTCCACTTTTTTGGTTTCCCTTTCAATTCAGTAGAGCTTTTATCATGCTTCTCTCCAATAACGGTACTTGTATAGCGCTGTATTCCCCCAAGGTTCGGAGCTGTGATCAATTAAGTTTGCTGACACCGACAGCCGCATAATAATATTTTTCGCCTGGTTTCCCAGTCAACTGCTTTGCCTTCGGGTTCTTTCATGGGAATAATAAATAATATTCACGTGTGTCTGGATATCTATTATTTTCTTTTTTTCTGTATCTGTCCGTCTGACAACCGGAATATATAATGCAATGGTAGCTCTCAATCTTCTACATTATTGTCTGTCTTTATCATAAGACATTATTTTCGACCCTATATCTGTTAAGCTGTTTTACCTTATTTTACAATTGCAGAGTATCCATGTTTATTCCCATATCTACATATGCATCCAACACCTTAACAGTATTTTTTACTATTGATGGTTTGTTTGCGTATCCGGGCTTTAGCATTCATTATAGGGCCTTATCAATGTATTCACTCATCCACTAATTTGTTTATCCAATACACGATGTATCATACTTCTATTTTTTCTCATATAATGTTTTTCTGCCACCAGTAAAAGGAAAAAAATAGTCAAACAGGTTTCATGAATAGCACGGAGACAATGAATACCACGAAAACATTGGTACACATACGTTCATCAGATTATAGATGAATATAAAAAGAATAAAATATGCAGCCAAAATAGCATAACAGCCTTTTGCAGAACTCTTCAAGACTGGCATGTACTTATGTGTTAACCAAAAGCAATTATTCAGTTGGCGTAGCATTTGTTGGAGTCATTCTTGACATATATATCTAAAAAGGTACTTACTAACAGAGATGAAGATATATGTAGAGAGAGAGAGAGAGAGAGAGAGAGAGAGAGAGATAGATAGATAGATATATAGTTAAATAGATAGATAGATAGATAGATAGATAGATAGATATATAGTTAAATAGATAGATAGATAGATAGATAGATAGATAGATATATAGTTAAATAGATAGATAGATAGATAGATAGATAGATAGATATATAGTTAAATAGATAGATAGATAGATAGATAGATAGATAGATATATAGTTAAATAGATAGATAGATAGATAGATAGATAGATAGATAGATAGATAGATAGATAGATAGATAGATAAATAGATATAATGATAAATAAGATAGACATATTGATAAGTATTACGATGTTTATAAACTGCAAATAATCTTTCGATGTCTTATGCTTTGTTTAAAAAATAAACTTCATTTTGTGATATATTCTCCTACTTTAACGTTTTATCTATCATGATGACAGGCTACATGAGTGCTGTATGACCTGCTGGATGTACATGATGCACATGTGACGTACCGTGGAGGGCACCCAGGTGAGGATGCCGGCCATGACAATGCAGGCCATGCTGTAGTGCCGCCTCATGCAGTCCAGCACGTACAACTGGCCCAGGTCGGGTACGTTCTCCTCCTCGTGGTACAGCCGGGTCTTGCGCCGCCGCTCCAGCTTCATGCGTTTACTGACCTTTGGACATATCATAGATAGTAGCGTTGTGCGGTAGACATGTTTTACAATCTATACATAATTTAGAAAATAATGTGTGCGGTGGGCATTTTTAGAATCTATACACAATACACACAATTATGTATTTTCGATAATTTATTAGTTTTTATGATTTCTATTATTCTTTACATCTAACACTCCCTCTCGTGTAAAAAAACAACAACGAAGGAATGCTAGAATTTTAACATATTTGTTTGAAAAGGAGGGACATTGTGAACATCGCAAAGTCGGACTTTCAAAAGAATTAACATAATGTTTATGTATTAACAAAAACCGTTAGGTTAGTCAAGAAACAAATCGTTATCTTTACGATTTATTGTATAAAGGATTTAGGCAAACTTAATAGGGCGTAAAGCTAAAAAAAAATAAAAGAAACAAACAAAAACAAAGCAACAACAACAACAACAACAGCAAGAACAACAACAACAGCAAGAACAAGAACAAGAACAACAACAACAACAACAACAACAACAACAACAACAGCAACAACAACAACAAAAACGCCACTAACAAAATCAAACATCAATAGGAACTTTTGACTGAAACGTAGCTATGATACATTGAATTTCGATTTGATAATTTATGTAGATAAAAAAAAAACGATTTACAACTTAATACTAATATAACAATTAATAAAATAAAGTAAAATCCTGAAATCTCAAACAAGCACCTGACAGTTTAGAGATACGTTCAAACATGCCGTAAATACAATGCAAACCAATACAGTTAAAAGTTACCTGCATACAGACGCAAATGCCCGAGCAGCAACCCATCAGCAAGCACAGGTAGACCACGGTGAGGAACGCCAGGAAGAAAACCCGCTCCCTGTTGAGGAGGGGTGTGGGCACTAGCCAGGAGGTGCACGACTTTTCTCCGTCAGGCATCCCGTTAGGGCCGAATCCAGCCACGGGGAGGGAAGATATCCCCAGAGTCACAGAGAACAAGAAGAACAAGGCCAGAGAGACGTAGTCTCTTGTATGGCACTCTCCCGCCCCAAGGATGCTAGACTGGCTCTCAGGGCCGTAGTGTTGGTCTAGGTTTGAGCAAGGGTTTGCCCGTGTTGGGGGTTCGCCCACAGCGATTCCGTTTGAAGGGTTGTTAGTCTGCAGCAAACTAGCACCCCCATTCATAACCGACTGTGAATTCTGTGTGATTAAAGATTCCGAGGCGTCCAGATCCCCAACGGCATCTTCAGCTCTCGAATAAGGTTTCACATTGTAAGAATCTTTGGTTTCCAAGGCAATGACACCCTTCGTGGACGCTGTCTTATCATTTTGAGCAATATAATTGTCTCCTTTTATATATTGGATTTTACCATTTCCTGCAGTTATATTTCCCATCTTTTTTGCCTCATCGTCTGAGTCTATATCTACCAGACTATTTTCTGCGTAGCCTAATACAATAGTCGATTCGTCCGTCCCCGAAGACAGCTTCTGATGTAATTTTTTGCTAACACCATTACATTGACCATTGGACTCTCCACCACGACGCGGAGAGTTTCGTTGTTTTGAATATTCGAGGTATTGGTTTCTCTCATCACGCACTCTCTCAGATCCCGCTGTTCCTGACCTGTTCCCATATATCTCCCCTTGTCTCGAGGACACCTGACCACTCGCCGACTCCGAGGCCGAGCAACCCACGGCTAGCACGGACCGATGGCAGGAGGGGCATTTGTCCGGCGGCTTTAGCTTGACCAGGCGCCGTACCGCGATCTGGCAGTTGACACAGATGTAGGTCAGCAGGCACAGGGAGGACAGGTTGCACCAGATGGACGTCACCTGGTATGTGGTACAGGTCGGGGCGCCGCCATACCAACCGCCGGAGAAGTACGATGCCAGGCCTAGAGGGGTGGGCACCAGGGCTGCAAGGCAGATTGAAAATGTTGAACAGGGCTACATCAACTTTTTAATCGTGGGTTGGGTTGGCTTGAGTTGGTTGATAAACGTCCAACGTAAGCCCTATAATAGACTTTATTGTTGACGGGCCTAAAGACTTACGTTTGACATTTTTATGTGCTGCCATTCTCTGCCAGTCACATTATACTTACACCGAGCAAATCAGAATTACCAATTAAGCCAGTTTGTCTCCCTGAACAAAATAACCCCCCCCCCCAAAAAAAAAGTCATATACCACACGCCGGAGAAGTAACAGGTTCAGTCAGACGCGTTATATATATTAAACATTTCAAAATTAATGTTTTTTTGGGGGGGAGGCTAAAACGTTTGCTTTAACGTCCACTTTAAATTTGATTTTTTACCGACTCATAAGCAAAAAAATATAATTCCTCCAGGTAACTGCATTGCGGAGATAAAGAGATCAAACAAAAATAAATTTTGTTTGTAAGCCGATCAGTGTTCTTTTTTTCTCTGACTACATTACTCATACATATTTCCACCTATATTTCCATCTCTATTTTATAAACTTATCTCAACAATCAAACATAAATAAAACTCGGACAACAAATTACAAAACGGAAATCCCTATAAAGACGTTTCTTGTTTCTGAAAGACAACAAAAAACATCTGCGCCAATTGGCTGCCGCTACCTAACAAGAGAAACAAACGATTGAGGTGAGGTAAATCTTGTTATATTAATAAAAATCTACGCCTTTCACTACAGGAAGCAGCAACGTTATACTTAGGACCGTAAGTACAACATTGTGGTAAGCCTACGACACACCCGAAGACAATGCGAATAAGTAGGTTACGACTAGTTGTAAACTACCGTGGCTTTCTACTTACGCCCCCTAGTAATCTTAAAGTGGTTGTACATAGACGCTACGGGGAGCGCGGTGACGGAAAAGGTCCAGGTTCGAGCCCTGGCGATTTCGCTCCCTACTAGTTGGATCGGTGTCAGTATAATGTGTTCGGCTGAGACAGGAGTCATGGTATCCCCGCCCTGTCTCGTGTGAATTGTCAATTGTGAATTAAATTGTCAGACGTCAGTCTAGAGGCTCGTCCATAATATACTGTACAGAGGTGCTGACGTTGAACGTAAAAAAAAACTAACTCACTCACAAACTCAAATAGACACTACATGGTTATCATCACCACGACTGTACAAAGCCCTATATCATTTCTAAAATGTTTTAAATCTGTAGTTTGTTTTAGAAATGATGTTGGGCATTATACAGCAAAGCCGAAGAATAAGTTTGTGTATATTTTCAGCCCTTGCTAACCATCATAATCTCAAAAGGTTAAACGATACTTCAATAAATTCTTATCATCCTATTTTAATTGCATTTAGTATTGAATTCAAAAATATCCATAAGCAATTACTTTTAATTGCTTGTGAAGCAAACTTTAAAAAAAAAGTTAACCTTAAAGGTCTACCGGAAGAAGGTGTATCTGTAATGTCAGGTCTATAAAAACAAATTAGTGAAAATGTGTTTAGCGAAAATCGGGATATAACATTTTTACTGAAGGTGAGATTAATACTATTGAAAGTGATCGCCTGGTTATAATTATTACCTTAAGTGTTACATAATTAGATCGATACTCGGCGCGTTTAAGCGTTCTGTACACTGACAGTAAGTGTTTGTTAATAAACATTATTATGGAGTTTCCCTTGTTTACTTCCTATATCTCACTGTTATCAGTCAACTTGTAAACACTTTGCCTTTTCACAAAAACAATGTCACATGTTTTGATTATGATTTTACACGCAAATATACGAGTCTGTTGTCTTTGTTGCTCCCGATGAATGCTAAAATCATGCGGTGAACAGGAAATTTGTTGCATGCCTAGAATGTACCTAGAATGTACTGGAAATTAAAATCACTGCGGCGAAATAGTTAAAGAGTACAAAGAACTCACGCAATTACTTAATACTGTATTAGGCTTAATTAACAGTCCATTCCGAAATGAAAGAGAATATTTGCAGGGATTACTTTGAAAATTTACTTATTATCAGACAAAGAATAATTAAGGAAGTAAATATTTTCGATAACGACGCCCCAGCAAGAGGGAATAAAACAAATGTGTAAAACTTAAATGAATTCCGTAATTGTTTCTTTTACATCAATAATCTTAAACATCTTGAAATTACGCTTAGAAATTTATTGTTGACAAAAATTTTCTGAACATCTAGTTGATACTTCCTTGATTTTAACTGCAGTTAGTTCAAATGTTGGCGTTATTTTTAGAGGGACAGAATAACCTCATATGTGGAACACGCCCAGAAAATTATGTTTTTATTTTGCGACTACACATTTTTGAAAAACTCTGAAAAAAAGAAGAGACAATTTTTTTATTGTTATTGCGTCAGATCAGAGACAAAAAACGAAAGAGACGAAAAATGTTGAGTAGATGCAAGAGTCATAGAGATATAACATAAAAATGGCGAGGTAGGAAGAAAAGTCGCACTTTTTTTACTTTCCTTCTAAAAATGTTTAATGTTAGGAACACCCTTTTTCCCAAAAATATTTTAGGGAAGCCTATAAATAAAAAACGAAAAAAGAGCGCATCAATTTGTTGATGACGTTTTTGTTTTTTTCCTTCTCTGTGCGTGCGCATCTTTTACACGGATAAGGTTTCAGCAACACTTCCCGGGAACTGGGTTGGTGTTGAAACAGAGGGAAAACGCTATTTTCTAATATTTTCTACGCTATCTTTGAAAAACAAAACTGTTCTTTCATATTTCGCCTGAGATTCCACTAAAACCTAAAAGGTTCAATAATAATGACTAGCGGTAGGGCTTTGCAAGGTCTCCCTAATTGGTCATTTTAGCGCGGCGGCTTTTCTGCTATCTTTTTGTACATGTTGTTTCCAGTGGAGTAACAATGCGATAAGACAAACAGCCGTAGCTGTTTTTTTTTAGATTGACGTCATCTCTTTACAGATAACAAAAGTAAAAGGTTTATTCAACATCGGCAAATTTGAAAGGATGTAAGCGCGGATAAATTGTGAATTTAAGCTTTGTATAAAATGTTTTGCATGTTATGTTGTTCAAACAATATTTTTTGTGGACATAACAACATTTTCATTGGGATTGTATATATCACAATTCGTACATTTTTATATATTTTCCACATGAAAACTGTTAGAAAAAATATTTATTTATATATTGCATGAAACAAATAACTCAAACGATTAAAATTTAATTTGTTTCCTTCTTAATGCACAAAGAATCAAAATAATGTGTAATCAAGAAAAAAGGAAACGTGATTTTTCTACTTCCAATGTACGCAATTTTTTGAAAAAATTGAATCATTTAAGCCACAGCGATTATTTTTTTTTTCTTTAACAAGTTCGGAGACTCTAGTATAGACCAATCTACAAATTAGTTAAAACTTAGATGCCAACTTCTGAAACACCAATTTAAAAACGTAAAATAGTTCAAATCATACGCTCGTAGAAACCATTTTGGCTAAATATTTTTGACATACGAATTTAAAAACACAAATATGATGGCACTGTTGGAAACTTAATGACACAAATGTCCTCATTTGTATAATTTCTTGATTGGCACAAGTCCATATATTTTGCTGTGCATATAATATTAAATTGTCAAATTATGGTTAAAATGTAGGCATAAAACGTATCAATTTAGTTTTTAAACTAGTTTTACTCGCTGTCTGTTTCAGTATTACGTATTTTTAAAAATTATAGTTATTAAAAAGAAAGAAACAAAAATACTAAAATGAGCATTGAAAGCAATATATGTCAAAGAAATGATTTATTTTCTATTAAAAACGAATAAAAAAAAAACTATTATGGTGCTACAAATTTGGACTCCCGGCTTAGAGAAGACCCTTTTTTTACTTTTTCAAATAACCCTAATGAGGGTTCTAATTTTAAGTCAATGCTGTCATTACTATTAATGTTATGAAACTGTCGTTACTGTGAGCCAATAGTTTAAGAGCATGATAGGAAGAAATTACATCGGATTTTGGATTTTCGTTCTTGTACACACTGTGTTAAGAATTACCAAATACGTTTAAAGAGTTGGCTAAAATATTTATTATATCCTTTCTAGATACATAGACAGTCTTTAAAGATAAGTGATTTTTTATGATAAAGGACTCTTCTTTAAAGCTAATACCGGCGACTATGCCTGATTCACACGGGTTGACTCACATATGTTACATTTAAAGATTTCTGTTTACCTGATAGAATGCACGTGAGGCTGAAAGCGGCTACCAGTCTGTCGCCGACGCCCCTGGCCGTTGGTGGAAGCCAGAGCGCCACCACCAGGATGGGGAACAGGTTCTCTACCACCAGCACCAGCTCCAGAAGGATGATGAACACGCCGGACACATGGAACTGCTGGCCAGTGTGGTCAGTCGCCAGACCGTCGCCCTGACCATGCCTGGGGTCGTTGTTGGCCAGAAACATGATGTCTCCCAGGGGAACTTGGTTCAGGACCATTCGTCAGTGCAAACTGTTAATAAGGGCCATGCGAATACGGGTTTCATAATGAAACGAAGACGAAAGGTGAGGAATCTACGCCGTGGTACAATTAGAGCTCTATCCTACACCAGCGTAGCCAATGAGCAACCGGGAAATCCCATACTTAAATGTCTTGATTATGTCCGTCCGTTATCATCATGTAGATCGCTGTTTCTGCACTGACTCCAAAAGAGAAGTTTTTTTCCTCACGTCATTGTTGGTGACTTCAATAACACAATATCCTCTCTCGACGCGCCTTTAATTGTGACATATAAGACAGTATGTTCAAGAGCAAATTTAGTTCAACAAATGCATGTTTATCTCATATTGGGAAATACCCACTAAATAAACAAATGACGGATTAGTCTTTTGAGCTTTATTAGTCATCTAGGCCTATAGGCAGTTTTCCAAGAGACCTGTTAATATGTAATTGAAAATTACCCGTACAAATCCTATATAGGTTGATAGTAACAATATTGTCCTGAAAGTTAATTTAAATTCTTTGAGAGAGGCATGAAAGTATTGATCCGGCATCAGAATTCCGCTTTAGCTAGGGTATTCAATTTCTCTATTCATCCCATGATTGCTACACCTGGAACGAGAACAGAAATTATGTGTTACTCTTTAAGTAACTCACACTCTTAAAGAAAGTTAAACCTCTCTCTCTCTCTCTCTCTCTCTCTCTCTCTCTCTCTCTCTCTCTCTCTCTCTCTCTCTCTTCTCTCTCTCTCTCTCTCTCTCTCTCTCTCTCTCTCTCTCTCTCTCTCTCTTCTCTCTCTCTCTCCT
>RQTK01000367.1:284792-316984 GCA_003991915.1 Elysia chlorotica | reverse complement strand
CTCTCTCTCTCTCTCTCTCTCTCTCTCTCTCTCTCTCTCTATCTATCTATCTATCTATCAGAGAGAGAGAGAAAGGGGTGGTAGAAAAATAGACAAACAAGAAAAAGCAACTAGAGACTGAGAGGTAAGAGTAGGAGGAAATAGAAGGATAGTATACTTCTATAAAAGTATAGTAAAGTAATCCAACGCCTTTAAAACACAATAAATGTAGGGAATGAGATTTTACTTCTTTTTTTTTACAATGTATTTTATTCGGTTGTTTACATTTTTAAATCCATTTTCAATTATAACATTGTTAGTTTCACAAATTTTTTTAATTGCTCTTTGAAAAATTGTACCGACTTTTTAATAATAATTATTTCTCATCAAGCCTCACAATGTAAGATCACGATGCCACTGTGCATGATGACCTATTTTTCTATATGAGCAATTGCGAGTTCATTCTCCAAGGAGATGGGTGATTTGAAACTTGGTAAAATGGAGTTCAAACAAATTCAACCAGCTTATTTTTTTGCTTTGATGTTAGACAAATTCAAAAAAAATATTGTAGAAAAGGATTGTTTAGGTGCAAGCTTTTTCTGTACTTATGGTATGTTTTTTTTTAAAGCTGGTGGGATAACAGTTTTTTTTATATCAAAATTACAACTGAATAATCATTCTTTTAAAAACTGACAGGCGACTTTTATTATTTTGGTGACATTTTGAGGACAATGGTATAATATTTGTTATTTAAGTCAGAGAATATTTTCACTTATCTGTCATTCAAATTGAATTTGTACTAGGAAACAGAATTGAATTTTATATATATTCCTTAATAACGCCAGGCGGGGCTTTACATAAAAGCGTTTTTATGTTGCAACAAAAAAATAATCGTTGATGGGTAATAATTAACAAGCTGACAGACATGCTGACTGACAAATCTCCTCTTTGTCAAACTATAAAATTGACAAAGTAACGAAACATCTTCAAAATTATTCAGTTTAGTTGAAGAAAACGATTTTTTTTTAAAGAGGTACGCCAAGAAATCGAAAATGCTGCACTCCTTTTGTTAATGGGCAGTTATCTTCTTCGAGAGCTACGAAGAGAGTGTAAAGAACCACACCGATTACAAAGTATGCGGCAGTTGCTTTTTCTTTACGAGCTGCATAGTAAAAAGCATACACGCCTTCTGCCTGTAAATAGTTTATTTCTGTAAAGTAATAGAGGGAAACAATATACGAATCTTAAATGAAGACGTTTGGAAACTTTTCTGTAATATTAATTTGTGCAAAAAGGATTTAGATCTAGTTCGGAGAAGGGTTAAGTAGATCTCCCGGAGGACAGAAATCATGCATGAGATCTAACGAATAAAATCATACTTAACTCAATATGATTATCCTAGACACCAGCTATTTTATTAAATATATTATCTATTCTGTAAATACCCGTCATTAAAATTTCACAACAGAGTTAAGTAGGTATACAAAAGATAACAATATAAAATAGCTTTATTCACCAACTTATTTGAAGGCATTCACCCATAACGGAGAATTACACTTTTTTCCAGAGATGTTAAACCATCAAAGTCAATAGTTTTTGACTGACAAAAATATATGTTAAATATTCGTTGATTTTCCGTACATTTGTTATTAGTTCTTTATATCACTACTAAAAGTTTATTTACAATGCAAAGACATTGAGTCCTTCCAGTCTTAACCAGGCTAAACAAATATGGTTCAATTGTTACCTCCTGATTTTGAAGAGCGCTCATATTCTTAAGGTCTAGTTTCAATCAACTCTCGCACAGGCAACCGCTGGTGGCACGACAGTCACGGAGAAGTTTGTGTCTCCCTTTTTCAGTGTTGCTCTCTGCCGGTCAACAACCAGAGCACGCCCGCCGGAATGTAAATAAGGCCCTGGAAGGAGCGACCCTGTGTGAGGACACTCACTGTGCAACACGCCCGACTCTTGACTGTATGGTACTCACATAACATAAGAGTGCTATTAATTATGCATTCATCCTTGGAGAGCATAGAAAACGGCACTGAAATGACTAGTAATTTGTCTTAACTCCATTTAGCTACAATTATTATTAAAACATTATAGAATTCCTCTGTTGGGCCCCTTTAAGCATGTTGAGTAATTAAAAAAAAATTACATGTACATATATTATAAAAATACATTGTTAAGTATAATAGTTTTACACAAAGTACTATAACCGGCTTCAGATTATTTTTTTCTTATAAGTTTTGACTGAACTCACCCGCATCAACCTACTAAAATTTGTTTAGCACTGGGAAAAGGCTTCTCAACAAATCTCTTCTTCTGCAAAACCGTGTTTTCCCCGTGTTCAAATAATTTATATAGAATTCCTAGAAATCCTCCCCAGTCTTGACCAAGCTAAACATATTCCGGTTCAATTGTTACCTCTAATCTCGTGCTTTGAAGAGCTCCCATACTCAATCGACACTCGCACAATCAAACATTGGTGTCACGGAGAAGTGTGTGTCTCTTTATTTTCACGTGTCTCTCTGCCAAACAATCCAGACTTTGCGATCCGCGTGAAAATAACGGACACCATTATCACTTCCCTCATGCATCGGGTGTTCTCAACGCTCACTGGTCCCGTAAGTCTGGGACAGAGTTGTGATTGGACCACTGACGCCGATGCAGATTCCCAACCTATCGTCTTCATCTTAGCTACGGGCTCCAATGGGTGCGGTGACACCGTGGAAGAACATCGGCTTACGACGCAAAAGGTACGGATTCGAGCCCTGGTGATTTTGCTCCCTTCTGGTTGGGTCGGTGTCAATTTAATGTAACCAGCTGAGTGAGACATGAGTCATGGTATCCCCACCCTGTCTCGTGTGTGACATCACATAAAAATGTCTTGGGACCCGTCAACAATATAGACTGTATAGTGCTGATGTTGGACGTCAAAACCAACTCAACAACTCATCAACAGTTACGAGCTCCGTTTTCACAAGGCCTCTGATAAGCCCAGCCTGTCCACCTGAATGTAAATAGGGCCCTGGTCTGGAAGGGGTGGCCCCTGTGTGACTGTGAGGACATTATCCTGTACTATCAGTGCCAGCAGAGTCAACACGCCCAGGTCCTGACCGTTTGCAATGGCCGCTCAATTGGTTTGCTCTGGTCACTGGGGTGTTCTTTGTGAACGAGTCCCTTTTTTAATGTAAGATACAGTTTAAATTTTTCTCGGAAACGTTTTGCGTTATATGCTGGGTTTACGGTTTGATGTTTATTGCTATCTATATCAGTTTGACATCAGCTAATTTTATAAATGCATCTTTTTTTTATAGTCACATAATGATGGTGCTACAGTGGATGCTTCAACCATTTAGGTGTAAATATTAGAATGATTAAAACGCCTCTACAATGCCTCTGTTACATAACTTTTAAAAAGCATAAAAATACTGTTTTAAAAAAAAATAATGTTTACCCTTTTTCGAACTGGATAGATGCGAATGGTTTTAATTCCACCACAAATTATTTAGTTTAAACTGAATTGTATCTTTTCTGTATAACTAAAAGAAAAAAGCAGGAAAGCTATGCGTGAAAAGACTCACGTGTTAGATGTTTTTACCATTTTTAAATAATCTATTAACAAAACGAATAATTAATACCCTGTTCGTTTTGTTGTTGTTTTATTTTTCACCTTTTACTCTCGTACATAACTTCTAAAGATTTCATGACAACAGATGGGTTTAGAACTACAACTATATTAACACCTCCCCTCACACACACACACACACACACACACACACACAGCTTGAACGAGGATAGGCCTACATAACCAGAAGGAAAAAAGAACTTCAATACAGCTTTCTTGCTATAAAGTTCGCTTATAAAAAATGAAATTATGTGCTTCTGCTCATCTTAAAAGTACATGTACGTAAATTAAGAAAGATAGAGCATTAGATCAAGCAATGTGCCAGTATTAGTATTTCTTAATCTGAGCGATAATTCTAGAAGTAGAACTAAAATAAAAAAAGTCTGACAGTTGATTCTTAAAATATTAAAAAAACAAAAAAAAAACAAACAAAACAAAAACAGCTGACGCACACGCGTATCTCCGTGGACATGAAAAAGAAAATGTTTCCATTTTGATTATGGATTATTATTTTCACAAGATCGGATTCCGCGAACACAGCTAAGCACACGTGGAAAGGTGATACGCCCATCAACAATAAGAAAGAATCCCGGATGGCAACCTGTCATTATGAGGGCCTCTCCTATTTACGAGTGACACTGAATACATCGATATTAGGACACAACCTACATTGTGCTTTTCCAGTTTGCGTGTGATCCTGTAAAACTATGGCGCTGATTATAACGTTAAAATGTCTACAAAAGGCCATACGTTGTCCGGTGTGGTGCGTGCGGACATTCAGAATGAAGAAGATGAAATAGAACATATTCATGTTTTCTCTTTGAAATAAAAATGTTATGAACAGTACTTATTAAAAACTGAAATGAACGTATCAATGGTCCTCAAATATTATTGATATAAGTATACAAACCACACAATAGACTATACACAGAATAAAACTAAAAACCCGAAAGATTTCACAATGACGTTTTCTTTTCTTTTCAAAATATGAGATCATCTAATAACAATAGAAAAGTATGGAAAAAACCTTTAAAAGTACGGACACGCAAATCATATTGTAATCACAAGAAAGAACGCCACAGATTATGGTTGGAGGAAATTGGAAAACGGATAACCCCGATGTAAGCCGAGACAGGCAGACGAGACAATTACGTAGAAAACGCGACAAAATGAACAGAAAAGTGTAGAGATATTACACATAATCGCCTCAGGCTATCTAGGAAGATATCGTCTATGATTCTAAGTACTTATTTAAATTTCATCCGTGGCTTAGGTTGAAATAGAGCTCGCTGGAAGCGTTGCTACGCCGTTTTCCCGTCTTTTTCAAATCATTGTTCCTATGATATCTAAATTCCATCGCTGGGTAATCTCTTTTCTTACCCGCTATATCATGTCGTAGAATTACACTAGAAGAAAAACATCGGTTCCCTTGAGCTTAAAACCCCTTATTTCATACTAAATTAGCGGCAGATATTTAAAGGAGGGATGTCAATACGGAACCTTATAAAGTTTCAGTTTTTATCTTATCATTTTTTGTTCATTGTAAGCTCTCTGGATAAAAAGCACAATCACACAAACGTGGTTGTAGAGTTGTATCAATCAGTTGCTTTGTGATGTACATTCGTATTTCTTTTAATAAATACTTGTTCTTATTTTTTATAGAATAAGGATGAATCCCCATAATAATTTTACCAATTTCATATTTACAATGACATTTGTAAGTATTTCTATGATATTCTTCTCTGGAACTATGCAAAGAGAACTTGTTTTACTTTGCTACAAATCTTAATTATTTGCGAATTAAAATTGGCTTTTTCTATGTTAACTTAACAGATATAATAACCATATTGGCACAATCTATTAAGAGTGATAAACTAAGGGACTGGAGACCATCTGTGGGTTTGATTTGAAATGGACATCCGTTTGAGAGATTCAACAGTTATAACACGGCACAAATATAATAATAAATAGAAGAATACGCACAACTTAGCAACTGAGGGACACAATAAATGAAACACCACTAGAAATTATAGAGAAAAAACATGTAAACGTTTCGCCGTCAATAACATGGCACAAGTAATGTTTTAGACTGGTTCAAAATCGTCGAAAGATACACTATTCTTTCTGAGTCTGTCATACTCTAAGATGTACAAACAAAGTCTATTGGTTCGTAAGTTAATACATATATAATTATTCAAATTCTAAACAGCTAAATCAATTTGTAGTCATAATTCAGTTGTAATTGTTTCCAGTGTCCTAATATTGAGCCTCTCCTCAATTTTGTTGTCAAGTTTTCTTCTCTTCCATTATTTAAAAGGGGACGGGAAGTTATTGCATGAAGAGCATCATACATTCATTCGAGACGAAACCTCAGATATATTTAGGAATATAAATCTAAAAGCGCATTCTTTTGCCAGGTCTTGAAAAATTACTCCTGACAAAAGAGAGCGGACATGGGCATGTTGTATGTCCCCTGAAGGGAGCTGCGAATATTGTCGGTGGGAGGCGTAGAGCAAGAAATATTCCTGGACTGGCACTTAATAAGGTGCCTGAGGGTATGGAGGCATGGGAAAAGATATAAACGATATTTGAAGGCGATTATCGAGCTATTTCTGTCTTCCCTTGGGCCAGCGATGGCTAATGAAATTTGATCTTCCCAGTTCATTCGCTGCCCGAAGTCGTTGAAGCTCTATTTGAAGCTGTCGGGAATGCAGTTATGGTCTTTGTTGATCACTTTAAGAAAATCCAATATGTAGAGATTTGCTACAGAGGCAATTCTGATTTTTTTTTATATCTCTCGGTTATGTTTCTACTTTAAATGTTCTTTTTTTTTACTTTTTCCCTCTCAACATATTTGTTCTTTTCTCTCTCTCTCTCTCTCTCTCTCTCTCTCTCTCTCTCTCTCTCTCTTTCTCCCCCTGTCTCTCACTCCGTCTCTCTTTCTCTGTTCATCTATACTTCGCTCTTTCACTCATTTTCTTTTTACTATTACTACAGATTTTACCGAGTGGTCTCTTTCTTTTTTCTTGACTTTCTTTTGTTCACCTTTTTTTCTATTCGTGGCGTTTCTCATTCTCCGCTTGCTCCTTCTACTTCCTACCTCCGCTCCGTGAAGTCCTAATTTGCACATATCAATGACTATGTGATTATGTTCATATCGCTGTTCGTGTCTCTGGCCTTTTATTTCGATAGTTGTGTTAACTTATTGGTTCCACAAACAGGGAATGAAATAACATTTGATAAACAGAAATCTTATTGTGTTATTTTTATAATACATGTAAAAATGTCTTTCTTTTGCGGGCTTTCAGGTTGTTTTTTTTTTTTTTCAAATTTAGAATAATTTGCTCTGTTTAGTATAATCTGCTAGTCTTCTTGCGTCATTGCTTTGTGAGCTGACTAAAATTAGCTTTTAGTGTAAGCAAAATGATACACATTGTTAACAAATAAGTAAAAAAGATGTTCATGTACTTAATGTACTTAGCCACGATGGGCGTCTTCTTTTAATGTATTGTTTTGCTGAGCACAACATCCCACCCTTTATGCTCGCATGTTCATTTGCATCTTTATTGTCGGCCCCTTGAGCGGCTGAAATGAAGGTTGCCAAGTGCACCCGTCTATGCCTCATTTCTGGACAGTGGGAAAGGAATGAAAGATATTCTCTGATCTAAAGAGAAGCTTTCTCCTGATGTACTGTCTTTTAGGTTCCCATGCCGGTGGCAATAAGGCGGAGATGTGACCCAAGCCTAACGTTTGACAATTTGTGCTTAATGTTTACTTAAAAAGATAAGAGTTCAGAATAATCACAATACAACTTATGTTTTTAATATATTTTTAACGTAAGTTTAAATTTATTGCCCACCGATCGATAAATTCCCGTAAAGATGTGCATTTCTCAAGACCAGTTAGCCTAACTTCTTAAATCTTGTTGAAGACTAACAATAAATTACTTGGGGTTGATAGTCAAGGTTTCATTTAGTACAAGACTGCACGGAAATGTTGATTAGCCTATGGTATGTTTGAAAACATACCAATGCCAAAAATACGAATACCAAAATACTGAACACGATTACCAAAAAATGGAAACACTCTAAAAACAGCTGAATGTCTTAATAATGTATGAGTTATAAACGTGCCACGCCAGAGACTTAAAACTCGCCTTTCACAACAGTAACATTAGGTACGATCAATTATTTATATGTGGAAGATACACCATGATAGGTGATCTCGGCATCTCATAACAGACCGCAAGGTCGCAATCCTTCTAAACCCCTTTCACAACTAGTATTGATAAGATTCAATGATATTGAAAGAATGGTTACTGCTCTTTATATAAACCTAGTAAAACATGAATTTGTTACCAACATGTACTAAATTTTCTTCAGTAAGGTCAACGTTTTTTAAACATCAAGATTTTTTTAAAACTATAAAGTCGCATAATATAATAAAACTACATTCCTTCATATACAAAATTACTAAAGTCATGCAAGTATCAATAATTAGTTTACTTTCTTAAACTAAAATCATATCCATTACTAGTTTGGAAGAAACATTGTTATAAAAGTCCACGTTTGTGGTTTGGTAAAACATCGCAATTCAATAAGGCTAAAATCGTAACATATTTATTGGCTCACCACTGTAGCCGTATTAAAAAAAAAAAGAACGCTATGCTAATATAAGACCAGTTGCCAAGATCGGCTAAGACTCTTAAACTGCTCATGCACTAAAAAGTATCGATTATTTAGCATTGCCTCTAACTGTAGCCAGCGACTTAAAATGTCTGGAGTTCTCAATTTCACAGCTGAGGAATTATGGAGGTTAACTCCAGTAACACTACCGATGGATTGTGGTATTAGTAAGCTTATACTTTAACCTGTTTCCAGGAAAATGGGAAAATGGGCCTTCCTATTCTGGATTTTATCATCTATCTACGTAAAAATGCTCCGAGTAAATGTGTCTGGCTACTGACTTTAACCTTTTTAACGCGCATGATCAATTCGCACAAATAACCCTTTTTTCACCAATTATTTGGTATCTTTAGTTTGAGTAAAAAACTACAGACAATACAAGTAAAATTTAGCCTTAAAGGATGTTTCGGGGATTCTAAGAATCTGAAGCCTTCCAGTCGCATCTAAAGGGCTTTTAAAGTGCAGCCGAGCAGAATGTCAGAGGACGTTCCGACAGGTCCTTTCCGCCTCGAGAGCTTCGGTTTTTTCATCATCAACGTGAAAAGTGTTTGCCAAATATTTCCTAAAACTTGTTTACTGAATCGTAAATAGATGTCCCGTGTTTTGGAGGCTATCGTTAAAAAGACACTACAGAGGACAAAAAAAAAGACAGACAGACAGAGAGAAAGAGAGAGAGAGAGAGAGAAAAAGGGGTGCTAGGGTAAAAAAGAGATAGATATGTAGATCATAGAGAAAGACACCGTGAGACATATAGAAGGTGAGAGAAAGAGGGGAAGAGATATGCAAAGAGAGAATGTGGATAGATAAAGGGAGAGACAGATAGATAGATAGATAGATAGATAGATAGATAGAGAGAGAGAGAGAGAGAGAGAGAGAGAACATGATACCTGTGTGTGTGTGTGTCTCTCTCTCTCTCTCTCTCTCTCTCTCTCTTTCTCCTCTCTCTCTATCTCTGTCTTTTTTTTTCTTTCTCTCTCTCCATCCGAAAGAGAGAGAGAAAGAAAGAAAAGGTCAAAGAGAAGGAGGAAAGGAAGGAAGGAAGGGAGAAGATTAAAAAAAATGGGGACAGAGGCATAAACAGAATGATATTGAGAGAAATATTCACGTTGCGAATCAGCAAAATTTGCAAACGCAATGACACAAATTGCTAGAATAGAAAAGAAGAATTAGGATAAAAGATGCAAGCTGAGAGAAATCGAAGCAAGCAGACAGCTGTCAAACAACACACAAAAATCAAGACATTTAGAGAACATTATGTTTGGATAAAAGAAACATACGAGCCTGTGTGCATTTGTGTCCACACAAAAATGTGTCTTTGTTATATAGGGAAAAAAACAAAAACCAACAACATACAATGTCCAGAGACAAAGAGAAAAAATAAAATAAAAGAGAGAGCGAGAAAAAAGGCATTTTTTAAGGAATTAGATCAAAACCCAAAAACACTGGAAAAAGGGAAAATGTAACGATCCTAGCAAAAGCAGCCTTAAATAGAAGACTTTCAATATTCTATCATAAAATATGACTTCGAAAATGTTTGTTTATATATTAAGAAAACTAATGCTATAACGAAAATCTGAATCTCTATATCGTTTTTACTTTCCTATTTATTTATCTTATCAATTTTTCTCAGCGCACTTGATTTAATATCACACAATTGTTATTCATTGTCACCATAGAGGAATATATCACCACTTTTTTAGTAGAAGACAAATTGAAAACACATTCATTTACACGGTTGAAAGAATATAAAAATGATCGCTAGATAAAATATCGGACCATTACAACCCGTTATCGACGTGTTATATAAAAGCTCATGCTTAAGTTTCATGTCCTCTCTTTTTATTTGTCACAACACTAGTATATTTTCCCCTCAAGTTGTATTATGGCACAACACTGGTATATTTTCTCTTCTCTGAAGTCATGTATTATGTCACAACACTAGTATATTTTCCCGTCAAGTTGTATTATGTCACAACACTAGTATATTTTCCCCTCTCGTTGTATTATGTCACAACACTAGTATATTTTCCCCTCTCGTTGTATTATGTCACAACACTAGTATATTTTCCCCTCTCGTTGTATTATGTCACAACACTAGTATTTTTTCCCCTCAAGTTGTATTATGTCACAACACTAGTATATTTTCCCCTCTCGTTGTATTATGTCACAACACTAGTATTTTTTCCCCTCAAGTTGTATTATGTCACAGCACTAGTATATTTTCCCCTCTAGTTGTATTATGTCACAAAACGAGTATATTTTCTCCTCTCTGTAATCTATTTCCCACCTTATGATCCCAGTACACTATTCAGACTTGTACTCATTAACACAAAAGAGTTCCCGTTGAACTTATCATCAAGATACAATGCGGTTTGCATTTTGCGACAACTGTAAAATGATATTGGAATGGAGAAGGCACTTGTTAAAACTAATGCTTGAAGTGATTAGGCTTGTAAATGAAAATGAGAGGTAAAATGGTAAAATGTAAAGACATTTAATATATTTTTGTAAATTTTTTCTTATACAATACTTAACGTTGTTTATTGTACATTTTGTACCAATCTAAAAATTAATAATATCCTACTTTTTTCAATTTAGAGAGATTTTACGCTGAACTACAATGAAGGTTTTCTTTAGCTGGTTTACAAAATATATAATGCCAAGAGTAAGTTTATCGAAACTTTTTAAGGATCCAATACAAGAAATTAGCTGCAAACAAACAAATATTTGAAATCATTTTATCACAATGTTTTTTGTTTATCTTTACCCATGCAATTTTCCTTCTTCATTTCGAAATAACCAAGTATTGTATATGAAACGTTTTTAACTATAGACTGGATCTGGAGATATTCCTTTTTGAGAAGATAAGAAAACCAATGAAGGCAGCAGAGATCCCAATAATAATGATTAAATCGCATTATAAAATAAAACACTACCTTTTGGGTGAGTTGCTTAGGCTACAGTATTGGTTAGACAGAACATGTATTTAAACCCTAATAAATTGAGTGTAAATTTATCTAAGGTTAGTAATAATGTTTTATTAAATTTAGTTAATAGAATAGTATGCCCACAAGCGTGCATCAATATAAGGAATGCAAAAACTCGCAGGATGAGTAAGAAGAGATAAAGTGATTAGGATTTCATAGATCATCAGGCATTTCTGTCAAGCCATTTTCACGTGCTTTATTACAATAGAATGTTAACCTTTTGAGAATCTGGTGTAATATCAAACAATTTACAACACAAAAGCCACCGAACTCTAGATGCAGTTCTATATCCGTTCCTCAAGGATTTCGATACTGTGGGGTATACGAAACGAATGTTAAAGATCTCTGAACAGGTTCTTATCTACCATAAAAGACTATATCTAAAATGGGATTTAACTGTGAGCTTAGCGTTTACTATAGGTTTTGTGAAGCTCACGACTATATGGACAACTATAGAGAATTACTTAACATATTCTGATCGATATCCAAGTCAATTAACCTTAACTACCATCGTAGAACTCTACCGAACTCTACCGAAACGACCCTATCAAGGTAAACTATTGACGGCACACAATCTTTGACCGTTCTGAACTCCCGGCAGATCAAAGGTTGAGGTCATGCAAAGTTCAAGACGATGTTGTTAGAAAAAGTACTGGTAGATAAGTGTGTAACATGCCTGTTGGACGGATTTTGATTTCCTTTTATTTTAACTTATCGTTGTTATCGACACGGTCCTTCCAGGATAAATAATATTCGTGTAGACGTTTTACAAGCTCTACCATTCCAATTATATATTTTTATAAGCATGCATGTCTTGTTGAAACGTTCTCTTCATCAAAGATATTTTTAGTTATGTGCTTAAACCATCGAGTTTTTAAATTGTTCAAAGAAGATGGAGTTGTGATAATCTAATAACATGAAAAAAAAATGTGGAGCCCATCGAACACGTTGATAACTCGTTTAAAGAAGCCGTTAGAAATTTAATGAAACATACATGTTTTTGCCACCAGACATTCCCTATTCGAGAACATTTTAAGCGCTTCATTCTAAAAAAAATTGATGCCTCTTAAAAATTACCATTTTGATAGGCATCACATCTTCTTATTCCGAATTGTGCAATCAAGCGGTTTTTCTTAAATGTTATTTTTTATCTGCAGCGGAATATCCTGTGAACACAAAACTTGAATCTATAGCTTTCTCTTTTCCTGCCACTCTCGTTCGGACAACAAACAAGCCGTCTGTTGTAAATGGATGGGGTGTAGCCTCGGCAAAGGCTGCTATGGACTGAGTCGGGTGTATTGACCAACAAAGAACACACAATAGGAGATTGAAATAATACATTGTGGAATTCGATGAAAAAAACAACAACAGCAAAATAATTTATATCGCGAGAATAGTATAGTATATTATGTTATTTGAAAAAAAAATCAATTTACAACACAGTACATTTTTTTAAGACAAGTAATTTTCTATTTTCTTTCGTTACACAATTTCTGTATCGTTGTTTTTTTTAAACGTTATGAGTAATGATTAATACTTTCTGTGAAAAGGTATATTGGAAATGTGATCATATTCGAAAATTATATACATCATTCATTCAAAACTGTTACAGGGAGTACGTCAAAATAATTATAGATAAAAGAAAATCATTATTGTGATAATTGCGTATCAAACTCGTAATGTTTCTTTTCCTAATACATGTAGCAGCAGCTCGGTGGAATTAAGTAAACATTGCCTCTACATTTCTTTCTATCCTTCAAAGAAAATCTTGACTTTCCAACATCCGCTCATTCCCTATTTAATCTAAATAAATAAACAATGAAAACAGAGGCAATAAATGTATGGATACAAAACTAAAAGATGATTGCCAAAAAACAAAAACTGAAATAAAAATCTCGGTCTTTGCAAACTTTATTCACGGTAAAACCAGTTATTGTCCTTGTATGCTAAAAATCCTCGAAGAAACTAAGTACACTATAGAGTGTGATCCTTCGGGTCTATTTTCATTCCAGTCTTAAAAGCTTCCTTTATTTATCTTTTTATTGACGTGGGCAAAGTAGAGCGATCACGTAGAGATAAAATAATACTGTCTGGGACGATCAGTTTTAGTTCGGTAAGCAACTGGCAGCGTTTGAGAATCTTGTGGGGAGGAAATTTGATGAATGACCTGTGTAAATATCGATCTGAGAAAACCACTTGGTCAAATTTGAGAAAACGGGAGCTTTACAAAGCGGGAAATACTGTGACAAATCACCAATGTCAAAACATTCTGTAAAAAACATCTCAATTATAATCTTAAGTGAGTTCTAAATGGGTTTTTCTAAATAGCCTTAACAACTAAAGACTCGTTTCAAAGAGGGCTATAATGAGATTCAGAGATTCAAGAGATTCAATGTTTATTCAGTCAATATATATATATTAAGAACATACATATCGAAAATTATTTTGTCAAGCACAGGCTTAGCAAGATGAATACACATAAACAGTTATGCAAATATACAACACAATTAACAAAAAGTTTTACTTATCACATCTTCTTATTCAGAATTGCGCAATCAAACGGGTTTTCTTAAACGTTTTTTTTTATCTGCTGCGGGATATCCTGTGAACACAACTTGAGTCTATTGCTTTCTCTATTCCTGCCACTCTCGTTCGGACAACAAACAACCTGTCTGGTGTATAATGGATGGGATGTAGCCTCGACAAAGGCTGGCCTAGACTGAATCGGGCGTATTGACCAACAAAGAACACACAATAGGAGATTGGAATAATACATTGTGGAATTCGATGAAAAAAACACCAACAGCAAAACAATTTATATCGCCAGAATAGTACAGTACATTAGGTTATATGAAAAAAGTCAATTTATACAATGCAGTAAAATTTTCTATGGCAAGTAATTTATTTTCGTTCGTTTCACAATTTCGGAATCATTTTATTTTAAACGTTATGAGTAATGATTTATACTTTCTTTCAAACGGTACTTGAAATGTGATCATAATTGAAAAGTATACTATACAACATTCATTCAAATCTGTTACAGGGAGTGCATCAAAGTGTAACTAAACGAACATCACTATTGGAATAATTGCGGATCAAACTCGTAATGTTTCTTTTCCTAATACATGTAGCAGCAGCTCGATGGAATAAAGTAAACATTGCCTCTACATGTCTCTCTATCCTTTAAAGTAAATCTTGATTTTCCAACAGCCGCTTATTCCTTAATTAAATCTAAATAAATAAACAACGAAAACAGAAACAATAAATGTATGGATACAAAACTAAAAGATACTTACCAAAAAAAACTGAAATAAAAATTTCGGTCTTTGCGAATTTTATTAACGGTTAACGCAGTTATTGTTCTTGTATGCTAGAAATTCTCGAAGAAACTAAATACACTATAGAGTGTGTTCCTTCGGGTGTATTTTCATTCCGGTCTTAAAAGCATCCTTTATTTATCTTTTTATTGACGTGGGTAAAGTTGAGCGATCACGGAGAGATAGAAAAATACTGTCTGGGACGATCAGTTTTAGTTCGGTAAGCAACTGGCAGCGTTTGAGAATCTTGTGGGGAGGAAATTTGATGAACGACCTGTGTAAATATTGATCCGACAAAACCACTTGGTCAAATTTGACAAAGCGGGAGGTTTACAAAGCGGGAAATGCTGTGATAAATCACCAATGTCAAAACATTCTGTAAAAAAACATCTCAATTATAATCTTAAGTGAGTTCTAAATGGGTTTTTCTAAATAGCCTTAACGACTAAAGGCTCGTTTATTTTAGTAACGACCACGTTTAAAGAGGGCTATAATGAATATTCATCATTTTGAAAGACTTCACTTGATTGAATAGAACTACTGTGTTTGAGAAACTTTTTTTCAATCTTGCAACGTAGTTTCTACATATCGTTTAAAAGTATAGACCTGTTCACCTCTTGAACCAGTCAGTTTCCTATCTGCTCGCAAGAAGGCTAACCGGACTCTACCACGATGATCCACTCTTGAACAACTATTTATGTGCATATCGAATTATTCTCCTCTCTACTCTTAAGACTTGGTTTACCAGGCTCAACTGTAGAGTGCGCGACGTCTACAATGGAGGTCACCGGTCAAATCCTGAATCGGGGCTTACTCGGTCTTACTGGTTATGTCGATGCCATTATAATGTGTCTGCTGAGACAAGAGTCTTGGTGTCCCTGCTTTACGTGGCAGCACGAATCCAACTGAAGCTTTTTCAATAGTCTCAACTGACACGTCAACGCATGTTGTGTTATGTTATGCTGTCTTTTTTATGCCAGTCAACTAATTTAATGGTTTATTGATCTTATTAACACTATATATGCGCAGTTGGATTCGAGGTTTTATCCAGGTTTTATATTTAACTTTTTTTTCATTTTTAAAATGACAAATGACATGATTATTTCAGATTTCTTAGTAAAAATTTAGACTACGTTCACAATACTAATACAAATCAAACCAATTCTAATTTCAAGATTTGATTGTTTTTAACCAATCTTTGATGGTGAAAGCCAATCAATCCACATTGACTAACCTGTCTGGCCTTGATGTTTTCCGGTGCCTCATTTGTGACATTTGAGCAGTTTTCCCGATCTTTGATGACCGTGAGCTCTTTATCCAATGCTGTCTGTCTGGTGCTACTCAGTGATCATCACTAGTTCATTACCTAAGTATAGATTAGTTGGTTGGTTCAGTGCAAATGTTTTGTCAACCATTGTTCGCAAGGTTGTTTCGTTTTTGTGTGTAGATGCTTAGTTAGTTACTGTGCGAGATAAAAAAAAAAGCTGTCTGTCTTTCTAAGTATAATTAAGTTTTAGGACAAAACCTCTGTTCACACTGTTGGTAAGTTTTTGTGTAGATTTGTATTTAGTTACTAGTATTGTGACGGATAAAACGGACTCTTTTTGCTTATTAGCGGAAGTGTTATTCTTTCTATGTAAAATAAATTTCAAAACAAAATTTTTGTGAAGGAATATTGGCAATTTTTGGTTGATGCGTAGTTAGTTAGTTAGTTACTGTGCGGGATCAAATAGGATCTTATTACTTATTAGCCAGAGTGTCCTTCTTCCTACATGCGGTATCCTTAACGAACGTATAGAATGAGTGGTAAAAGCGTCTTTCTTGACACATTACATTTTTATGTCTTGACTTGTTTGTTATTTCAGTGAGATTTAAATTGTCTCGATTAGTTTCAGCTTTTTTTTTTCGTTGAGCGCATTGTGTTTATCTTTGCTTATTTTGAGTTTAAGTACCGCAGGCATAGAAAATATGGAATTTAAGAGGGACTTAAATATAAAAGTTTATTTTTATAGAAACTTTATGTTGCATCTTTTTATCCATTAGTTTGATAAGCAACGGAGATTTTTTTAAATGTTCAACATGCACACATTTTAATAGGAAATCTGTATACAAAACCTTGAAACCAAACCTTAAAACATAATTTTAAAAGTTCATGGTTGTTAAACATCAAAGAGATATGCACACACACAAAAACTTTTAAGGGTATATGTTTAGTAGACTAAAAAAACAAACAATACCAACTTGGTTGATTGTCTTGCGTTACGGTAAACGTCAAAATACTTATATAGAACAGGGAGGAATTCGAAGTAGTTAATTATTGATATGGAATTTTTTTTAGCAATCCATGGTTAACCTCCTTATAGGAGTATTATTTATAACTAATGAAAGACGTTAGAGAAGGGACCTAAATGGTTTAGGATTTCATAGCGGCACAAAAAAACAAAACGAAGTATTTACACTTTTAGGCAAACTTAATTACTCTGTCAAAAATCCCGTTCAGCACTTTGAAACGAGCAATGAGCTGGAGAACTCAAATTAAATAAATGCTCGCTACGCTCGTTTCGACAATTATGCCTTTTTGTTGGTACACTCTGACATTAAGTGCAGATTCCCATGAAGCTACGTGTACACATATCTATTCTTTGTTTTTGTATGATGTTATGACTTCCTTTAGTATAGTGATTCCTAGTAAATCATGTGGCCCAGACAAGCTGAGTGGTGGATTGTTGAAGGTCGGTAACCAAGAGATGGCTGATATTTTCACATATGTTTTTAATATGTCACCAGAGACAAGTACAACTCTTAGGCTTTAGAAAACTGATGAAGTGATTTCAGTGCCTAAAAAAACAACAAAATAGAGACCATTAATGATTTTAGACCTGTCGCACTGATACCCATTGTAATAAAATGTTTTGAAAAGATGATAAGCTTTATCCTAAATGGTGTTAAAAAGAGTTAATAGTCCTTGTCAATTCGCCTATAAACATAATACAAATTTAAAAGACGCTTGTATTCTGCTCATAAAGTGTTTTGAAGCACTTAGAAGAAAAATGAACATAATTATGTTTGTCTCTCTTTCATCTCTTTGTAAATGACTCTGTTTTATTAGGGATAATTTAAAAAAGTAATGTTCAGTGCACCACGAAGTCGAACTAATTACCAACTGGTGTAAAGATAACTATCTTGTTTTGAATGTAGGAAAATAATTTATAAAATTATATAACAAAGACATAATAATGCCCATAAAATCGATCATGATATTGTTTAAATTGGCGATACCTATAAATATCTCGGTCAGACATTGGAGATTTTACATTGAATTGGCATCGCCACGCAGACACACTATATGATAAGATAAATAGAAGGTTATTCTTCCTAAAGAAATTTAACAAATTTAATAGATCCAAAGAATGGATGTTTTTCATTCGCTGTACAGTTTATTCATTCAAGGTGCTATGTCTTTTTGGATAAATTGTTGGGTGGCAGGATAAAAAGTGGAGACCGCTCGCGTATTGATGAATTAATCGAAAAGGAATTGTCATCTGGAGATGTACTTTATGAAAGAAGCTCTATTGTCCCGGCTGAAAATATTGTAAAAGACCAAAGTCATCCTTTATTCAATGAGTATACAACATCGGGCAGGACAGGGAAAAACTTAAATGTTAAGACAAGAACAGACAAATATCGCAAATGTTTTATCCAAGAAACTTCACGAAGACCATCGCAGCTGGGATGCACTGTGTAATCTATAGTTAGTAAGATGAATAATTATTTCGCTATATACTTTACTTTGTTGATGATATGATGCTATGAATTTTCGATTTGTGTGCCAATGTAATCTGCGTCGTATGTACTTTTGTCTAAAATGATTCACATGTAACATTAATCCATCTATGTCGGCTATGCCCAGAACAAACTTCCAAACCGGAGGAAAAATGTTGATCTTATCTTATCTTTTATCCTTGTCGTAACATTTTATTCATCTTTAATTTGCATAGATTTCTATTGGACTCTGGATAAGACTGTAGCCTTTCTCTTCCATTTGTATTGGACTACCGGCTAACCCTTGGTCACAGAAAGACGTGTTCCTGGGTCGATGTAAATCAGGACTCCTTTAGACATGACCGCATCTCGCCCACAAATCCCGCTCTAATTACATTTGGAGTCCACCGAGAGCGGTCTGTTTGGAAGATGTACTAGATCTAGTGGGTCATCGCGTATACAAGGATAAAAAAGAAATCAAGTCTCCTAATGTAACGCTACTTCATAGTTTATACAAGATACTGTACGCATTTTTACTATCTACATGGTTTATTTGGTAAATAGAATCGCACTGTACGCATTTTTACTGTCTATATTATAACAATGGTTGATATATGGCGCTGTACGCATTTTTACTGTCTACATGGCTATAATGGTTTATAGATGGCATTTTTATTGTCTCTTTGATTATAAAGCTTGATAGATGTTACTGTATGCATTTTTCCTGTCTACATAATAAATTATTATTATACGTTATAAAATGTGCACATTTTTACTCTCTTCGCAGCTTATATAGAGTCAACATACAACTGATACACGGATTATAGGATTCAAACTCACAGTGTTTCCGCCGAAATGTTTAAAAGATTTACAAAAGCTGTAATCACCCAAAATTGAATTAAAGAACAACAGCACCCAAGAATGATTTTGTATATTTCGAACAATAATTTATTTTTAATGTTCGCTGCACGTTCATAACATGGACTTATTCCTAGAACCGCTTATGAATACAATTGTGGACTTACAGTGGAGTCTGTTGCTATTGCTTTTTTGTTTATTCCTGAAAATTCTTTGTTATGGCACAGGCTCAGATAGTTTCTTGATTGGAAAACTAAAGAAACTACGTCGATCATTTAGCAAGAAGAACTAAAGATCGGTTCGTTTGCATTAAGTTGGATATACGGGTGTAATAACACTATAATCAATCGGATTGCAATATCTGTTAGCAACAAAACTCCCATCTATATCGCAGCACCTGTCAGTATTTTTAATATAGATCGAAAGTTTATTTTCCATAAAGCATTGTTAGTTCCAGGACGGATTCTGTTTGAAATAATTATTTTGATTTACACTAGGGTCGGACTCATCTGTCATTGGTATACAAAAAAAAATCTATCTAAATTTTAAAAATTCGATTTTAAACGTTATGTTAGGAAAGATACACACAAAACACGCAAAATGATTATAATTACAAAATAGTTCTTTCTTCTCGATGAAGAGAATTATATTGGTATCGGTGTCAAACGTACGGCAGTTTAATAATGACATAAAATTTTTGCTTTTTGCTTTTAAGAAAAAAAAAATGTAGCGAGGGATTGAGTACATAGAGGTTTTGGAAAAAAAGTTCTCCTCATTGAAAAGACTATTCAGGTTGTGTTTCCTCTTGTGGCGACGGGGATGCTGGAAGTGTGGGCACAAAGTAATCCTCGTCCGTTTCTTGGTAAGACCTAGTTTCTCGTGAGAAAAAGTAAACTCGATTTAAAAGACTGAGTGGCGTGAATGTAAGAGAAGTAAGGAGAGAGAGAGAGAGAGAGAGAGAGAGAGAGAGAGAGAGAGAGAGAGAGAGAGAGAGACAGACAGACAGACAGACAGACAGACAGACAGACAGACAGACAGACAGACGGACAAACAGACAGAGACAGAAGCGGAATACATAATACAGAATACATAGATCTTAATTCATCCCTTAAGGGGAATTTAAAGTACTTTCTTCATACAACATAATTATAGAGATGGGGATTTATAGGTAGATAGATAGATAGATAGATAAATAGATAGATAGATAGATAGATAGATAGATAGATAGATAGATAGATAGATAGATAGATAGATAGATAGATAGATAGATAGATAGATAGATAGATAGATAGAGAGATAGAGAGATAGATAGAGAGAGAAAACCAGAGAGAAATATAGTTGCGAGTTGCACTTTTAAATAATGATTAGATAATTCTATAGGGAGAGGGTTGGTCTCTTTTGTGTGAACAGCTCGAGAAAATTTGATAGGATAGAGAAATTAAAAGTTTTTCCTATCTGATTACTTATCTCTTTTTTATTTGCTCTAAGATTAAAATATGTGAATATTTGAACTTTTTCTGCTGAAAACATTACATTTTATTTACGACATTGTGCTTTTTAAGTTTTAAAACATAAAGTCTGTCTGTTTTGATGTGGTAAACCCGATATTGCTTAACTGGATGTACTTTCTTGAATGGTAAACACTTGATGTTAATTTGAAAATTCATTATTTGTTTTTTCCAAAACAATCTTTAATTCTCACCAAAGTTAATGATTTACATAGCTAAACAACTAACGCAAATTTAATATAATATACCGATGGAAAACATTTCTGAAAAATCTCACTTTTTAGTTTATTTATTACACACGAAAAGAAACAAAAAAGAAACCAAAAACAAACAAAATAAACAAACAGCATAGGCAACAATTGCCAAAAGTGAAATATAAAACATGTGATAGCCTACTCTATAATACAAGATAGTGTGAGACAGATTGCCTTAAAGACATGGAAGAGTATTATTTAATTGTCATAGCATCCCTATATAATACTCAACGCACACGTACTCAACGAGGAAGTTATGAAGTTAGGAAGTTATAATGTTTTGTGGTATCATAATAAAATATAAATATTAATTTTTACAAAACCGCGTTTCTATGAAATTTAACTAACTTATTACATGTGAAACAAAATCTTTGCTATAGAAGCCAATACGTTTTCCAATTAATTTTGAAACAAATTTTTTCACATCTTGCGTTAGTCCTGTGTGGGTAAAGATGAGCTGTAGTCCTCTTGTTGTTAATTTGGTCATTCCCTCTCATTTTAATATTTCTTTACCTATGTCAAGGAAGAGCATAAGAGAAAGAAGACATGGCTATGAAATGTTCTTTTCGTTTGAGTGAAAATATTGGAGTTTTACATTGCTTTTAATATGCGCTTCTTTATTCCGAAAAAAATATATAGGGAAACAATATTAATCTTGACGATTTCTTTAGTCATAAAAAAATATTAAACGACGAAAAAAATGTGCCTTTGAGATATAATGGCGGTATTCCCGGGCCACTTTGGTTGTTTCCGGCGAAATGTCAAGTATTACAACAAAGTCCACATTTTAAACGTAAACACGAAAACAAGTTTTAGTATCAATTCTTTTAGGAAAAAAGAGTTTTTTCACAGAAAACACCAGCTTGTTTTTGAGCTACATGAAAATCTCCATGAATTACAGATATGTACTTTTAAGAGTGAATGATTACAAAGTGGGAGATTGTTTGTATCCTGAGGCATTAAGAGGGAGAGAGAGAGTGAGAGAGAGAAAGAAAGAGAGAGAGACAGAGAGAGAGACAGAGAGAGAGAGAGAGAGAGAGAGAGAGAGAGAGAGAGAGAGAGAGAGAGAGAGAGAGAGAGAGAGAGAGAGAGAGAGAGAGAGAGAGAGAGAGAGAGAGAGAGAGAGAGAGAGAGAGAGAGAGAGAGAGAGAGGAATAGAGGTAGATACTATAATTATTTTGTATGTGCAAGAACCACAGAGGTTTTTTATGACTTCAAAGATTACGAGTTGATAAAACTGAATGATTTACCCAAACACCGCAGGGTAACATTTGCAAGACACTAAGGCGAAATGAATGACAAACTCTAATGAAAGTTTTGCATAAAAATATCATTGGATGTCGTATTATTGAAAAGTGTCACAAGTTCAAAATGACACTGCTTTTGGATGTTAAAGGTGTTATGATGGCGGAGAGACACAGATATAAAAAATATCAAAAGAAATAAATCCCTTATTTCGACACTCTTTCAATCCGTTTTTATTTTACTTATCCATCTATATAATAAAAAAGGAGACAAAGTAAGATTCCATGCCTGTAGCTACTGCCATCTATTCTTGTATTGATCACTGTTTGGCGAGCAGCAAGGCGGACAAAACAATAAGTTTGTTTGCCAATCTCTGTCCAATCTTCCGATGGATGGCGCCGGAGATTGTGTGCTCTTTTTGTCTTTTCTTTTCACGTCGTGAGACCACTGGGAGTCGACCAGGAAGGAGGCTTGGATTCTTCAAAGGAAATACCAAACGGAAATTTATTGTTTCTGAACAACAGGCACCGTCTGCCATCGTACTAGGTCATGTGTCCATTTATTCTTTAAGAAAAAACATCCACGACAGCTGTCTTTGATATTGTGTTGTCTCGATCGGAAGTAATTCATTTTATTGTCAGTTGCATTGGCGGTTTTAGGGATGCAATGACAATATTAAAATGTTTTTTTTTTTAAATATCTTTCACTATCCTGTTCGTTTACGTTCGTCGAAAGTAATTCATTTTATTGTCAGTTGCATTGGCGGTTTTAGGGATGCAATGACAATATTAAAATGTTTTTTTTTAATATCTTTCACTATCCTGTTCGTTTATGTTCGAATAAATCTTATTGAATGCGTACATCATATTCTCACAAGTTATTAAAAAACAAACAAATGAAGTTGAAAAAATGTCACGATTGTAAAAAGTTAGGATTATTGATATCAGCTCAAGCTTATATGTAATATTTAAAATGTTGGAGGTGTTTTGAAGATTTATTAAAAAAAAAACCATAAAATCCATTACGCGTATATCATTAATTTGATGGCTATCTAAACTGAGGGTCACGAGTATAAACAGAGATTACATTCTTTGGATTGGTTCCCGCCTTACCTTGAGATTGGTTTTTCTTTAGTAAAACATCAACAATAGGACAGGTTCCAATAATTTTAATCAATCAAAGGATAGAAACTATGGACATTTAGCACCCATGCAGTTATCCCACGTTGTTGGAAGGCACGAGTCTTGTTCAACAAGCCAAAACGTTATACTCTAATTTTGTATTATTTTCCTTTTCTCCGATTTGTGATATCTAGATAAACTAGAGTTTCCGTACCATTTAGCATTATCCACTTAATTGTGCTCTCTGTGGCTTGTTGAGCTAACTAATACCTAAACAAGAGCTATGCGTATCAAATGGTACGCAACTATTGTCGAATTCTCATGTCCAAAAAGACTTCAAGTTACCACTGCGTGAATTTGGATAGCAAAAATTACACCTATTTGTGACCATTTCTGTACTGCCTACATAATGTTTACAATGGTCATTAGTAACGAGAGTGTTTTAATACGCTTTAAAATGCGTTTTTACATGTAGTATTGAACGAAAACTTACTTTTAATAATTATAATTTAAATACAAAAATATTAGTAGGTATACAATCCATTATTTCTAATAATTAAAAAAAACACCTAATAGTCTTAGAAAGTCAGAAAGTGCTTTTGTATATAACTTTGTATATTCATATAAAACGCTATATACGATTTAGTACATTAAAGATCTATGAGGCTATATGTTGATAGTAAAATATTATTAAGTTATTATTTTGTTTATAAAAGTTGCTGTTGTCAGGAATTGAAAAAAGATCACCAATTGATTTCAATCATATATAAAATATAACCCATGATCAATTTTTGAGAGGTCACTACGCATTTAAGCAATTTATTAACGTATTTGTGTAGTTAAAATTTGGCGTAAAAAACTTGACATAGTACAGTTATGCGGTTCGAATCTAGGTAAAAGATCATTCAAGAAAGATACAAGCTGTAAAACTATGTTTTCAAATTTCAGGTTTGATTTAATCAGTCTCTAAAACGAGCCTACAAGCATCCTAAAACATATTTTCCCTCTTAAAAAAAAAGATTCACACATAACTAGATTTTTAATGACGCTCGTACGTCTCTCATTTCACATCCTTCACGCGCAATAATTACATGTCAATTTCCACTTGTAATTTCAAGAGAGTTCTTCGTCAGTGATGAGAGCTGTTTGCTTGAAGGCATGTCGCTCCGAAATAAGAAAAAACCCAACAAAAAAAACAAACAACAATGAACAAAGACGAAAGAATCATCGGCAAACGACGCTGCTTTCACTGTCAAATATCAGCAGCATACAAAATGTCATAAAAAGATATACTTCTTATGTATCTCGTATATCTCGAGATTAAGAATTATTTTTTTCCAGAGAAGGTGTCATTCTTAGATTAAAATTTCTTAAAATGTGACAAACTAATGAAAATGTCTTCCTTTTCACATAAATCTTTTCCAGTGATATCTTAGGGACGGTAAAAGGGAAAAGGTGACACATGATAGAGAATAAGTAAAAGAGAAAGAGAGACAGAGAGACAGAGACAGAGAGAGGATAGAGATATATAGAGACAAATAAAATTGGTAATATCCAGCAGTAAGTGTATTTTACTATGTACAAAATGTAAGAAAACTAAAAAAAGAAAGGTTCGGTTCTTAGAGGAAACGAGCGAGTTAAACCAAAAAAGACACACAGAAAAAAATAAAAAATAAAAGATAGAAAGACAGATTTATGCAGAGAGACAAAGGAAGAGAGAGCGAGAGACAGGCATGTATAAAATAAGAGACATAAAGGAAGAGAGAGAGCGAGATACAAGCATGTATAAAATGAGAGACATAAAGGAAGAGAGAGAGAGAGAGAGAGAGAGAGAGAGAGAGAGAGAGAGGCATGTATAAAATGAGAGACATAAAGAAAGAGAGAGTGAGATACAAGCATGTACAAAATGAGTGACATAAAGGCAGAAAGACGGAGAGATACCTTAACACCTAAAAATCGACGGATAGAAACTAAAAATATTCTTTAGTGTGTTTAAAAAAACAAGCTCTTTGAAGTAACTGGTGGGCAGATAAAATAAACACTATCTGCTATCTTCTCCCTAAAAGACCCTGGGAAATCGAATAAATCAACGGCGCCTCCAGAATTCTTTCACAGCAGGACGAATATATTTCCATTGATTTTCATAGACGCTGAATCTAATGCCATACTTCAAGTATTACCGTTGGTACCGCCCGATCAGAAAATGATGTACTCATACATGTACTTTTCTCAGTTTCATATTGACCCACGACGTCCAGTTTGAGTTTGAGGGTGTCTTGGAGTCCAAGGTCAGCACTATACCGGCTATAGTGATCCCAATACTACAGTACTGTGGAGGGTCGCAAGACTAACTTTTGATAATCTTACGTGCTGCTACACAGAGACATTAAATTTGCTGTCTCAGCCAGTCACATTATGCGAACAACGACTCAATTAGTACCATTGTATCGAAAGCTATGTATAAGGGGTATTTTGAAAGGGTGGAAAGAAAGTTTCAGACCAAGAAGACATCGGATCAAGGGCATTAAAGAATCGCTTGGAATGAGAACCACAGAGGCATGCCGCATGGAACAGAACAGAGAGGTTTTCTGAAAATTGATATGGGACGCTACGCCCTAAAGGGATTCGCCATGACAATGGTAGATGACCAACAATACAATTAATACTGAGTATCGCATGGAATAGATAGATAGATAGATAGATAGATAGATAGATAGATAGATAGTGAGTGAGTGAGTGAGAGAGAGAGAGAGAGAGAGAGAGAGGGAGAGAAAGAGATAAGCGCTATAACTCTGCATTAACTTTTAAGCCATTGTCCTTGGTTAATATAGAAGAGTAATATATTCATCTAGGTGATTATATATTCCTCCATGTATTTAATTGTTGATCGGTAGGTATGTATAGATAAGGCCCTAAAAGAATAGAACTCGGTATTGCTTTCATATCAGACTACTGAATTATTAACTCAACCCGAGGCTCTCTGGATGTATCAGGCAAAATCAGCCTCGCAAAACCAAACATCTGGGACAGTTAATATTGTTAGGCTAGTTGGCTAGCAGGCCACACAAAACTGCTCTCATAGCATCATTCTTTTCTAACTATGGCAATAATGCAATACAAAAAGATTACTGTTAACCTTTACACTCCGCGACAAGGCCCTGAAAGAATAGAACTCGGTATTGCTTTCATATCAGACTACTGAATTATTAACTCTGGCAATAATGCAATAAAAAAGATTACTGTTAACCTTGTTGTTCAAAAGATATTTTCGCTTCGGTGAATTATGTGACTTGGTTCGTACTGAAGGAGGCCCTGACACGGACATAGTGGTTAGGTGTTTTCATGTAGCATGTTTCTATCCTTTAATTTCTTATATCTTTCTCACTACCATTTAAACTATTATCATTATGTCTAGTGCCTTAGGCAAAGGAATTACCCATGCAAAACAGTAGTTAAATAATATTTATACATCTTGCTTTTCACATAATTCTGGATGGTCAGGTTTTTTGTCGCAAAAGCTAATTTACTTCTCGGACTAGTACAAACAGAAGTTTCAAGCATAAAGCTATTTTTAGAGCAGTCTTGGATCATTTTTCTATCCTTTATCTTTCTTATATCTTTCTCACTACCATTTAAACTATTATCATTATGTCTAGTGTCTTAGGCAAAGGAATTACCCCTGCAAAACAGTAGTTAAATAATATTTATACATCTTGCTTTTCACATAATTCTGGATGGTCAGGTTTTTTGTCGCAAAAGCTAATTTACTTCTCGGACTAGTACAAACAGAAGTTTCAAGCATAAAGCTATTTTTAGAGCAGTCTACGTCTTATTAGTGTCCTTAAGAAGAATCTATTCGAAGACGCAGGTACCCCCCCCCCTCAAACAAAAAATAACAACAACAAAACAAACAAAAAACAAGCAGATTTAATGTAACCCAACAGATGTAATATACAAAACAATCATAATATATTACTTATTCTTTCAAAGATACATTATTCCATATTAAGAGTTCTCACACTTTCTATTTCACACTTACCTCCCTTGAATGTTGCAGCAGCAGTTTCATTGTTGTGTCAGCAGTAGTGTTAACCCAGTAGTAGTTGCATAGTGCTACATAATTGTAACAATGAAATAAAGGCAGAGAGAGAGAGAGAGAGAGAGAGAGAGAGAGAGAGAGAGAGAGAGAGAGAGAGAGAGAGAGAGAGAGAGAACACTTACCTCCCTTGAATGTTGCAGCAGCAGTTTCATTGTTGTGTCAGCAGTAGTGTTAACCCAGTAGTAGTTGCATAGTGCTACATAATTGTAACAGAGAGAGAGAGAGAGAGAGAGAGAGAGAGAGAGAGAGTACACAGCATGAAACTTGCCCGCGTCTAGAACGAAAAAAAAAAGAATTATGCACCGTAACATAATTTGTAAAGCCGTTATAAATAAAACGAATCCATCGCAACATCGTGCCAATTTACTCTATACAGTAGGCATAAAACCGAATAAAAAAATTAAATTACCATTTTACTGTATGTTACTTATGAGTGCTTACTATCTATAGAATCAAAACGAAGTAGATTTAAACGATTCCGTTCCATTCATTTGAACATTGAAACATACTGATGTTATTGACTTTTTTTCTTTTTTTTATTCCAGGACATAACTTGAAGGCCTATATTGTTTAACAAGTTGGTTTCTTTTAGTGCATGGCTAAAAAGATAATACGCTATCTTGTGGGCGGATGCCAAGACTAAAGTCTGTTAATTTTACATGCTGGCAAGCAAAGATACGACAGGACCTCTGGTTGATTCTATCAAGGCAACTTTTGTATTTAATCTGCTGCATTATTTTATTTAAATAAACATCTTATTTAACAAGATTTTTCTTAAATTCACAGTCACCATGAAAATAATCAGAATAAAATCGTTGTCCTTAAAGTGATTTGAATATTGGCATTGTTATATACTTTAACCTTAATGTGTGCACGAGACACGCTGAACCTTTTACTGGGAAAATAGTTTACACCTGGTTTCAGAAGTCACAATATCAAGAATCTGTTAAAACACCTTTACAAATCAAGTGCTCTCGACTCTTCAACGACTCTTCAACGTCTATGGAGAAGTGTTGGCTGGAGGTAATTGATCCATTTGATCCGGAGATTGTCAGATCCGTGGTCTAGAAGACTCCAACTCTGAGGTGTGACCACAACTTTCTGCCAGAGATTACAAAGGTTGAAGACGGCCAAGTTAAAGCAGATATTAACAAACTACATACTCGGACGAACATAAAAAATTTAGCCGTTTCCGTTACAGGAACATCACTACTGTGCATGGCGATGATCGAAGAATATATTTCCCTGAGTGGAGTGGTTATTTTACAATATCGATTTCATTGGCAAATGATCCTGAATTTCTTCAAGTTAGATTTTATGGTGATTCTACAGAACAAAATGTAAGGATAAAATCATTTTTCACCTTAGTTCCAAAACGCAAGCACCTATAGAAACTGTACGACATGAAGCTTAAAAAGCGTCAGATAGACTACCAGCCAAATAAGACGTTAAATATTGTCATTGTGGGTATGGATGGCCACCCCAGGCACCAGTTCCTGAGGACAATATTTAATACGTACCCGTATTTGACTCATGCGCTTGGTTCACTTGACTTTACCACGCGGGATCAATATGGCGACAATACACTTGCAAACTTTCTTCCACTTCTTTCTGGAAATTTGGAGGCCGACGAGAAATAATGGTGGGATGCAAGTCTACCACCGGACGCATTTGGTTTAATATTTGACGATTTTGAAAAAGCTGGCAATAGAACAATGTATTAAGAGTACAACCCGTTGTATAGTTAGTTTTATTGGGGATATCGATTCTTCGGTTGAGGATTATGGTTTTGTAACACGAAATGGGTCTTGCTTAGACCCCCGTACTGTTTCAGAATTCCAACGACTTGCTAGATACATTCCGTGACAAGCCAGTTTTCGGAGTGTCATTTTTCGACGCCATTACACACTACGAAACTGCAAATGCTGGCGTAGTCGACGACCATAATTATTCTTGACTTTTTAAAGTCTATGTCTAGTCGCGGTCTCTCGGAGAAGTCTGTGGCGATTCTACTGTTAGGCATGGCCTGAGGTAGGGTAATGTCAGACAAAGCCCCAATGGGAGAACGGATAGCAGAAACCCATTAATTTTGTGTTTCCTACCTTTCCCCCATGGTATCTTAAAAATTAATACCCACATAATTGTCACATAAGTATAACTTGAAAGCTAATACCCAATTATTTTTAACGTGCTGTATGGAAATTTAAGGGGCAATAAAGCGATAGCGATATGTAAATAATTATGACATGACCATCTTTACTCTCTCTCTCTCTCTCTCTCTCTCTCTCTCTCTCTCTCTCTCTCTCTCTCTCTCTCTCTCTCTCTCTCTCTCTCTCTCTCTCTCTCTCTCTCTCTCTCTTTATCTCTCTTCGTTCGATTCACAGTTTTTATTGTTTGAGAAGTAAAGGTAGTTGAAGGCCTATGTTTATATGTGGTGCATGGTGCAAGTTACACGCTCTAATTATCTGACAGAGGCTGCAAGAAAAGATTTCTTATAGCCCCCCCCCCCCCCCCCCCGTTCTTGATGCAGATTGCGATAGTTTATTGCTCCGAGCAGAGCGCACAAATTCTTGATGGAGTGGATGTTTGGCGTTACCCAAAATTGACTTCCGCTTGCGTTGACCAGCTTTAGAATGAACAGTTTTGTTAACTCATAATCGGTTGTTTTTCCTGCCTTCCTATATTATTAATTCTCTTTGTGTCTCCTGCTTTTAACGCTAAACCCTAACAGCTGATTTAATCGGAAATCACACTTTCTACCATAGAGGAATAGAAACGTTTAAAGATGTCTTTTCAAAGTCAAAAGATTTTAACTTTCTCAGGAAATACATTCTTTGGTGGAACTTTTTACACAAAGACATCACATGTTCATGCCAATTTCATTTATCAGCTACCGTAAAGCCTAGATATTTATACTCTCGTACAGTTTCTACTTTTTCTCCCTTGATCATCAATGGCACATGGATCTCATGCTAATGCCTAAAATATATTACCATTTCCTTAACTTTTCTACCTGCTATATATTACCATTTTTCTGCTCCTGCTCTATATATTACCATTTCCTTAACTTTTCTACCTGCTCTAAATGGGATGTTTTTACATGGGTTTTAAAGAAGCCCTAAATAGCAGATTCGTTCGCAAATTTTATGAGAGTTTCATTGGTTTGGTGTGTACGGTAGTCATTTGTGTACAGTGAGTACATTGTGGGGGCTAGAAGACAGCCCATTGGGGCTACCATATTCTTTTCACGAATTGTAAAAAATGAATTGTTCAGTTGGACGTATTGTTTTCGCTGTGTTAGAAATTCTTCGATCCATGAAATGAGATTTTTTGTTAACCTTCAGGGAAATTAATTTATAAATCATGATGTGTGGATTTATAGTGTTGAATGCTGACGAAAAATCTATGAACATAATACGCATGTGTGACTGTACCTTCTCTATGAATTTTAGGGCAGTGTTAACAAAAACTAGGTCTGCGTCTTCAACACTGCAGTTTGTATTATAAGAGAGTTAAAAAGGGTCAAGATGGTTCTCAACTTCCTAATGCAATGTTTTTAGGATTAGCTCGTTAAAACACCTAATAACAGTAAAGGTTAAGGCTATAGGTTGGAGGTCGTTCACTGTCTTTTTGGGCCCGGGAGAAAGGGGGGGGGTGGTGAGGCGATATCGGCTGTTTTTTCACAGTTTTGGAACTTGCGATGGTCGGAGCGAGACGTTGAATAGAGAGGTAAAAACGCCTGACAGATCATATAATATCACAGTCAAGTAGGAAGGATACTAAATGAGTATTTTTATTTCGCTCTACAAACCTTTTAAACTAAGAATGCAAAGTGTCCTAAATGTGTCTAATTTTTAATGATATAGATCATTTTGGTTCTAAATGCAACTATGTTTTTAATTTCGGTAACTCTGCCTGTTATTCTTGGAAGCCTTGATAAACGCATATACAGTGATAGCCCCAAAGACATGGACTGGCAGCTTTAATACCTGCCATGCATCATATACATGTAAGGGATACAACAAGATTTCTACCCTTTTCCACCCTTTCGGCAGAATACAAGGCGGCCTAATCTTGGACCTAAAATAATACTAAAGCGAGCCTTTGTGAAAATGCCTTAGTCTCCTGGTCTTGTTTTTTGTTGTATAATTTAGTGGGTTCTAGACTAGATATAGAAAGTACAACGTTGTGAAAAGCTAACGAATTAAGAGGGCTTAGTAAGCTAGCGGGAAGTACGATCCAATGTCAAACTTAGTACTGCATGGTGGAAAACTGGAACGGCAAGGTCATGCCATGGGTTAGTGTCCGATCTGAGAGGTCACATGGGCCCAGGTAAGTGTGGTACAAGTCCGGCCGCAAAGCGATAGTGAAGCAACCAGAGGATGACCATTGAAGAGAATTTGTGTACCTTGACTAAGTCAGCAAATCTCCCGAAAGGCCAATGGCGAATTACTTCTATTTTTTACATCCTTGTACTCATGAATCCTTCACACTCTCTGTATATTAGATAATAATATTATTTGGTACGTATGGTAGCCTATGGCAAGCAATAAAAAAAATCACCATTTACTTTATCCTCGATGACAAACTGCAGGTTAATACGAAGATAGAGGTACCTGATTGGCTAACACTGGACCCCAGTGCTCCAGTCAAAACGGTAACACTGACAAAGGTATTGGCGGTTCCGAAAGTTTACAATCGCACAGAAACAAGGCATTAGTCAAACAGAAGGACGCTTCAAATTCT
>RQTK01000367.1:258725-282742 GCA_003991915.1 Elysia chlorotica | reverse complement strand
TACTACTACTACTACTACTACTACTACTACTACTACTAATACTACTACTACTACTACTACTACTACTACTACTACTGCTGCTGCTACTACTACTACTACTACTACTACTACTACTACTACTACTACTACTACTACTACTACTACTACTACTACTACTACTACTACTACTACTACTACTACTACTACTACTACTACTACTTCTACTTCTACTACTACTACTTGTACAACTGCTTCTACGTCTACCAATACATCGCCTACCACTGCGCAATAAATTCTTGTTTTTTCTTCTGTCATACATTTCAGCATCATAACCATCACAAAAATGACAGACACATCGATCTTGGTTTTGACTCTTCTTCTGGCAATGGGATTAGGTAAGTATCCAAAGCGGAATCTAGCAAAAACTGAATTTGAAACGTCGCATGTCTAAATTACATAAATACATAAATAGGAATGTTTGCCTCGCATGTTTTCCATGGCTTTGTAAAATTATGTAATAGTGGTGAGTAAGGTTTTGATTTTGTGTAAAAATGTTAGGTTATGTCACTATTATTGTATATTATAAATTCTAGAACCTCATTCTGGAACGTCTTTTGAGATTTTGCTTCCTTACTTTATTCTTGTGTTTATTGTGTGAAATGTCTACTCATGAGCATTTTCTCTTTGTGGAGAAGAAATAACGTTATTGCTTTATTTCCGCACTTATATTTATGGTGTCACAAATTTATTCACTATAAATTTACGAATTCTAAATACACCGTTGGAGTAGCTTATGACTTGTCGCAGTTTGTTTAAAAGACAAGTAAGCTATCGTGACGTTGAAATTATGAGCCATGATAATTCCGAAAAGTATAGCCATGTGTTTTTATAGAACGTAACCTTAAAAAACAAATTCTCAAACACACACATCTTAACATATACTTAAAAAAATACAAGTCAGTCAAAAAAAATTCCTTTTGAAAAAAGGATAAGGAGTAAACAAAACTTTCTCAACAGCCTAGATTATGATTCACATTCATTATGCAACAACAGAAGATTAAGATAACGTACTTTTGTCGTTTGGTTTTTTGACGTTTAACGTGTCAGCAACGTGGCTATATCGAAGCCGGGGCTCAAAACTAATGTATGGAAAATGTACATGCTACTGCAGGAACAGAGTGGGGTTTCCACGACTTTTGTCTGAGCTGGTCTCACTATACTTACATCCACCCAAACCAGTAGGGGACGCAAATAAGAATTAATTTGCCCGGAGATCTGAATAAAAGCTTAGCTTTATAGAATTTGTCAGCTACGCTCTCTCTCTCTCTCTCTCTCTCTCTCTCTCTCTCTCTCTCTCTTTGTCTCTCTATAACGAGAAAAGAAGATTTTGACCCAAGTTTGTGAAATAAAACCAAGACAGTAAGGCCTAATCCGAGGTATAAGATCGTTATCATTAAGTTAGGACCATTAAAACCCCCATTTATTTACATGCTATTTAATTTGAAACACACGTAATTATACACGCATCGATACACTTGAAATAAATTTGTCGAAAACAGACAATAAAAATATAGGAGTCTATAAATTATTCATTTAATTTACCGCATGAATAGTTTTGTTTCTGCGTAGTTTAAAACAACAACCCGACACTTCAACACAGCAGCTGCAGAATTTCAATAAATCACAGCCCAGTGGTCTCCGAGCTTCCGTTGTTTTGCCTAGCATATTTCTTTTTCACATTTATCTTTGCTCTCAGATTCCCTGTAGATTTCTTTGGTCTCTTTTCGTCCTCTTCGTTTGGTCCTTTCGTTCCTACTGCCATATTTATAACACCCCCACCCCAAACTATTTTTTCACGAGGCCTTTGTTTTCATTCTAATAACCTTCTTTCAAAGTGTTTATTGTCAATGCCGGATTAATTGATTCAGTCGTTTGTCGTTTTCCCCGATGAAGTTAAAGTTATACATTAATACAGTAAAGCAAAGGGTCCTAAATGTATCACTAGGAGCTAAAATGTTCCCATTTCAGCTTTTGGAATTCTCCTTAAAAACAGATGTAGGAATATTATTTTATTTTATTCTCTTCATGTACTGGATATATTTTTTCTGTTGCAAGTTCCAAGAAATCTTTTAAATAGTAATTAAAAATCGAGTTTGTCATGCTAAAAACAAAGGAGATAAATCAACACATTTTGAAAATTTAAAAAATCCGGTTTAGCAGCTTTTTGCAAGTGGTCACATATAATCTAGATATAGTTATAACGCTTTTTTCTGCTAGTAATCTTCGGATGAAAACATGTTAAAAATATCCTCTACTCTACACCCATTATTCAACCATTTATAGTAAAGTGCAACCACTAACACATGTTCCCCAAACCAAGTTTAGCACACACCTAACACACTAAATAAAATACTTTTAGTTCTAGCTTTTGGTTTCAATGGTTCACTTGGTTTATTTCAAAAGAGCCAGTCCTTCGAAAAATTATAAACATAAAGTGAAAACCGAATTTCTACCGCTAATTAACACGGATGCTTTTTGCTTTATACTTTTCTATATCACACACCAGCTCTTTTCATTAAAGTATCATCCTCTTTTTTAATCTCATAAGTAATTAACTTAAGGCATTACTTTGTTTTATTTCAGCATGAGTTATTCTGATTGAAGCTACTGCTCCCCCCCCCCCCCCCCCCCCCATATTACTTTATGCACCATTGAGCCAGGCTCCGCTCAAGGCTGCGGGAGTGTTCTAGAGGGGTCCATCACTGCCGTGCGCTGTAATGTGACAGGTGCCTTCTCATCCCTGGGCATTCGAGTGATATCCCCCGACGCATCTTCCCGGTACCTCAGTGTCTGCTACATGAATGGGACCTGCACAGACAAAGAGCCAAACAGCTACCAAGCGGAATTAAGTCTTGCACTCGCGCAAACTGGAAAAGTTAACTACCTTATGGTGATGAAAGTCGGTTCTGTAAGCAGAAACGATGCTGATTTACAATGTATGATCGACGGAATCATCTCAGCTCGCTGCGTGATTGATGTTTATGGTAAGGTGAACGAATTTAAATCACGCACTCGCTTTTATTATCATGCATATTATTATTTTTTCACTGAACGAGCTCAAACCATAATTATGCAAAAGTGACACAATTTGTTTAACGTCGAATTTGGGACAGCGTTGATTTTTTTAATTACTGGTGATAGATTCTTATGCAACATGTCAAGGGGATATCAAGGGGATATATTTGGGCAAAGGGGGCAACAGCTAAAGTAAGCGACATATGGGCAGATAGTTATGTATACAGAGATGGATAGATAGATATATAGAGAGAAAGAGAGAGAGAGAGAGAGAGAGAGAGAGAGAGAGAGAGAGAGTCTAAGAAAGATTATATAAAAATCAGGGATTATTAACAAGTACTTTCATTTTTAAACGCATATTATAATTGTCATAAAAAGTTAATAACGTGCATTTTCTCCTTTTTTAACAGTGATACCAGAAAAACCTGTTTGCGAGCCTCCAAAGTTTATACAGGATGGATCTATGATAAACATCAAATGTACCGCAGACAGAGTATATCCCAAGGCCCGTTGTATTTTCACGTCTGAGGTATTTTTAAATAATTATGTACAGAAAACATCAACAACCATTGTAACAAAATAAAAAAAAAGAAAAAAAGAGATAAAAGAGACAAAAGAAGAAGAAGAAGAAGAAGAAGAAGAAGAAGAAGAAGAAGAAGAAGAAGAAGAAGAAGAAGAAGAAGAAGAAGAAATAGGAAGAACGAAGAAAAAGATGAAGAAGAAGAAAAATAACAGCAACAACAACAATAACAGCGACAACAAAAAATACCCTACAAATAATGATTATTTTTATGATATTATGGCCCTTACCATCACTACCATCACTATCAACACTACTCACCACATCACATCATCATCATACTCATCTATCATTCATCATCATCATCATCATCATCATCATCATCTCATCATCATCATCATCATCACATCATCATCATCATCATCATCATCATCATCATCATCATCATCATCATCATCATCATCATCATCATCATCATCATCATCATCATCATCATCATCATCATCATCTTAACCATTATAATTATTTTTGTGTGCTTTATGCCATAGAAATAACATTTTATTTACACTGATTTTAATTGCCAGACCTCGGTGCCAGCCAGTGCAGTCCAGGTCTCTCACAGACCGTCCTCCCGCCACCAGGGAGACCAGGAAGTCACGTGTGAGCTGCGCATGCCATTAACCGGATATTCTGCAGGGAACTACTACTTCCGGGCTGCAGTTCAGGCCGATGTCCCGACCTTGTCACGTGACGCCTTTGTCCATGGAGACAACATCTCAGTGCAGTTGAGTACGTATGCGTTTTAATCTGATGGTATTAACTACACGCTGAAGATTCTATGCTTTTTATTTTGTAAAGTGGGTTTATTGAAGGAGATACGAGTTAAACAATTTTTTGTAACACGTTTTAAGGAAAACTTGAACGAAAAGGCAAAGCAGATATGATTGTCGATTTTATATAGCCCCCCCCCCCCCCCACACACACACATAAAAGCTATCAAAGAATTCCTTAAATGAATAAAATACAATAACTTTAAGGCAGAAGTATCGAAAGCTAGTACTTCACACTTTGTGTAGAAATACTGGATGCCACCGTCAGATTACTGTATATTTTTCTTCATTGATATTTGAAGAAAAAAAATGGCACACTAATAATGAAGTAAAAATAATTCTTGACCTCGTTTTACAGGTGAGGTGGCTTTAGAGAGCCACATTGGTAATGAAGCCTTTGAGGTGGATAAAGGAGACTTTCTGGTTAGGACAATCCAGATCACAGGAAAACCACCACCGAACCGGTTTTTAATTACCGTGAGAACTGACAAAGATTCGCCTCCTCTGAATGTAGAGGACAGCGATTACAGCTTGTCTTACAGCAGCGGTAGCCTGATGCTCGAACTCAGATAGCGGTAGCCTGAGGCTCGAACTCAGATCCATCGGGTTGTCAGGTCCGGATTTTGGCTACTATACCCTTCAAGCTGGCAACGGCGTGGGCGGAGCCTGGCCTCAACTGGAGTACACGTTCATTGTACAGGGTAAGCAGAGATTATAGACTTTGTCTATTTCAACTCTTTGGGGTACGTTTTCCCAATTATCAATTTCACCATGCAGTGTACTCTTTCTTTACCAAGAACCGGGTCAATACCAAGCCATTCTTAATGGATTTATGGTTTGTTAGTTGTTGCATAGCATCCCACGCCAGCATTCTATCTTCATGGAACGATAGGCCTATGTATTTGAGAAATGTATATTTATATGTTCATGAATTTACTATGCAAGACTGCCTATGTTAGGTTGCAATTGCTATACATCAAAATCAAAATTGGTGGGAAAATAATCAACAATCTCAGATATGCAGATGATACCGCGCTGATAGCAGAAAACAAGAAAGATTTCCAAAACTTGTTAGACGTGGTTAAAGTGGAAAGTAGAAAGAAAGGATTACATTTGAACAACAAGAAGACAGAGGTTATGTGTATCTGTAAAGATAACCTAACACCATATTGTGATATTTATGTAGATGACATACAGCTAAAGCAACAAAAATGTTTTAAATATCTAGGCACTCTTATAACACAAGATGGTAAATGTATCAATGAAATAAACTCAAAAATAGCTCAGGCTAAGACCGTTTTCCGATACTCTCGAATAAGAACATTTCGATGACTACAAGACAGAAAGTCCTCTGCTGCTACGTAGAACCAGTATTGATGTATGGATGTGAGGCATGGGTGATGACTAAGCAGATACAGAGAAAACTAGATGCAACAGAGATGTGGTTTTCGAGAGATGTGGTGCTAAGAGTACTATGGACAGCGAAAATGTCCAACAAACAAGTGATGGAAAAAGCAGGTCAATCAAGATCAATGCTTAATAGAATAAGAAAGCGTCAATCATCCTTTGTTGGCCATGTAATAAGAAGGGAGGGATTAGAAAACCTTATAACAATAGGAAAACTAGATGGTAAAAGAGGATAAGGAAGACAGCGAGAGAAACGGCTTGACAGTCTGACGGCATGGATGGGCATGGCAAGCTCAACCATTATGATTTCAGCTACCAAAGACAGACGAGTATGGAAGGGCATGATCGCCAACGCAATGACGCAGGGCACCTGATGATGATGATGATATTTTTATGCTACTTATGATAACATAATAATATGTTTTAAAATAATCATTGTATGTAAATGCTATTTTAAGCCTTTTTCTTGTCCAAAAGATCCTACTCGACTCAATGATTATTTCGCATATACTCACTAAAACCACGTCACGGATTTTCCGGTTGGGCAATTCAATGTTATGAAACATCTAAGTCAACCCTTTTCAAAGCTAAATGATTATAGCAATAAGTAATACTTTCAATATTCGAACCTCTTTTTTGAATCTTTAGATTTAAAAATGTAACTCTCTAAAAGTAAAGGTTTCTTAATAGTTCAGACACCAACTTAAGGATGTGAGAAATCTTAATGTACTCGTACATTGATATGTGGGGCAAATTTTCGGTGATCAAATGTCATTTACTGCTCCGAAAAAACAAAACAAAACATACACACAACAACCGCAGCTATTGATAATGTGTTATTTACGTTAATTTAGCAACAAAACATTGCTCCCGACACATTTTTGTGTTGTAAGAAACATAACCCGTAAAAAATAAATTTTTCAAAATGTTTGTGATAACTGCCGCTAGTGTGCATACCTCGAATCATAATGTTGATAGTGCCACACTTGGTGTTAGATCTAAAAAAAATAATTTACTAGGACCTGGTGCAGAATTTTTATGTCTATAACGTGTTAAACCTATATATTCTTGCAGACAAAAGCGAAGAATCTGGAAGCGATGGCTTGAGTTCCGTGGTTGTGATAATTGTGGTGATCGCCTCTGTTGTCTTCCTTTCCATCGTCGTGGTTGTCATCGTTTGCGTCATCAAAAAGCAGCAGGCCCGAAAAGCTTCAGCGCGTTCAAGAAATGCCAACTTTGATTTACCATATGACGGTGCGAACACATTTCATCACCTTTTGTTGATTTTTATTCTCCTATCATTCCTGTCTCATACAACTCGTCTTTTGTCCTGAGCATACCTAATGCCATATAGTTTACTACCACTCTTCAGTTTCTTTTTTCTACTTGATGAAAGTCGCTGTAACTTAACTCGAAAGTACTTTTTTTTCTTTTTATCATTAAAAAAGAACAAGAAACAAACATCATACTGCACATATACATTAAATTGTTTCTACGATTTGCAGTAAACAATATTTTAATGCATTACTTTTTTCAGGTACTTCTGGTACTATATATTTTTCATCTAGAGTTACACAGTGTGCCCAGTTTACAGCACTTCTTTTTCATATTTGTTATTGCACATGCATTTTTTTATTTCTGCATGTAATAAACATAAATGTCTCTGTTATTACCGTCATTAAATACACCTGCTTTCCTGTTTGTGCACAGGTGCAGCCTACATCTACCCCAACGCTGGCTATCTCCCAGGTCCACAGGAGGATTACGCCAAGCCCGTCGACCCTCCACCATACGAAGCTGAGAACAGTGAGTTGACTAGAGTTGGTTGCTTCTGTACTATACAGGCTATACTGTGGACGGCTCCATAATTGTAGTAATGTTTTTTTTTAAACCATTTGAGGGTGTAGGGTTCGCATTCGACCCCTATTTTGGAGGCAATAATACAAATGTATATGTTTATATGTTTATCATCGTAAATACTGAATGGCTGTCCATCTTCGTTGACTGGTTGAAATCATCATTCTTCGACTCTCCCACTTTAAGAACAAAATTTATTGTTTTATTGACGGGAAGAATACCAGCGTGGGAAAGGAAAATGAAGAAGACCTGGAAATCTTATGAAGGCGATAAGAAAGGATGACAGTTTTATAAATATCAAATAGAACAACACAACTATTTAACAATATGCATGTACCTTCAAAGATGGTATTTAAAAAAAGTAAAGTATACATGTATACCGATTTAAGAATTCAACCCTTAAGTTAGGATACAAAAGAAGTTTAAAATAAAACGAAAACATTTTTAAGCAACTCTTCGTTGTCCACTTTCTAATAAGAAAAAAATCCCCCATTGTTATTTTACTTAACTGATAATTATGATAAAATGAAGGTCCTTGAAATTTACAACAAAAGGTTTTACAGATTGAATTAATTAATCAAAATCGTTTCTTTTCTTCTCAGTTTATACTGTTCCAAATGAGTACATGGTTCCTGACCCTTCCACTTCGATGTCAAGATAGATGATGGTGACCTCGGGAATAGATCCAGAGGAGATCCAGAGGAGATCCAGATGAATGCTAATGCAACAGAGAGATTCCTAATGTCAAGAGTTACACAGTGTGCCCAGTTTTCTGCACTTTTCGTATTGTTATTGTAATTGAAACATAATATATATATATATATATGCTGGTTCAAATAAAATTATAATCTTACATCCTAGAGGGAGGAGGGCATTGGCTTTTGTAAGACTAGTGTTAAGAGATTGGAGAAGTTTGTGTAATAAAAAGGGGGGGGGGGGTCAAAAGATCCCATTGCAGATGTAATTATACATTTAAACGGACCCTAAGCGAAGAGACCATTGTATTTTTATGGGGTTTTTTTCTAAGCTGAATGTTGAAAATATTGTTATGTTTTTATTTTGAGAAAGAAAATTGTTGTAAAACTAAAGTAAACAAGGTGAACGGAGTTACTTTTCTCATGTGCATCAAAGAAAAAGGTAAAAGGTCCAAGGCTTAAAATTCTATTACTGCTGGCTTCAGGGATTTAAGTGAGGGAAAGAACGTTAAATGAAAAACAACATTACAACGTCTAGTTAGATTAAGAATCATTGTGTGAAATCATTGAAGTTATGTAAATATTATGTAAAAGTACATGTACAAAATATCTTTACAACATTAGAGGACGAAAGTAATAGCGACAATAGAAAGATATATATTGCAGGTTAAAAAAAAGCTAGAAAGACAAAATTGGCAGCTTTCAGTTAGAGATGGTTCTCTTTTCTTTTAGTAATCACCCTACTTAATCATGTCTATTATAATAAAAAGTGTAAACAAAAAAGAGTTGAAGGGAGCTAACAAAAAATATTTGTTAAAGCCGTGCCTTTTATGAATTTTGTCCCTTGGCAAAATAGTTTATCTGATAAACATCAAAGTACTCGTTAACAATAATGGTAAGTGAATTTATTTTATCCAGACCACATTGCTGTGAACATTATTATTGTTATTGTTTTTATTACATATATTAATATTGTTACATGTACTATGAATAGCAGTATTGGTTGTTTTATTGTTATTATTATTATTATTATTATTATTATTGTTATTATCATTATTATTATTCTTATTATTATTGATGTTGTTATTATCCATTTGACCAACAGATGCATCTTTAAAATTTTATGACCAATACAGTGTTATCTTATTTAACCTGCTCTTCAAGATTTATTTCATCATAGTTATATAATTTTTTTATAAGGATTCATCTACGCTCAAACAGTAAAAACATACATAAGCGAATCACTGAAATACTAAAATGGAAATTAAGTTTTCAATTAAATCGATTTATTTAGTTAGTCTAATACGTTTATTTTAACTGTTTGCTGTATCTTTTGGAATAGTTGAATTGTTTGTATTTTTATAGGTATTACAATAAATCGGATTGAGTGATATTTTTCTTTTCTTTAAGGAAATATTCAATTATAGTTATTTTATTATAAAGGAAATCAAAACTGATATAAGTTGTTTTTTAATAGTTAAAATTACTGTAAAACTATTTTTACGTTCATATGTACAAACTTTTACAGTCCATGAAATTGGAAGGTAAATAGTAATTATTAATAAAACCAGGGAAGGCTAGAAATAGCCCTGCTCCCTGTGTAATGTGTAAGTAAAAATCTCTCGTTTATCAAAGAAGTGATTGGCAGATCCACGTTAAATGTTCTAATCGACATTATTATGACAAACCTCTGCATCGCAAAATAGCACCGTAGTTAAGACATTGGCCTCTAAATGAGATGATTTTTAATAGTATGTATCAGTATACATTTGTTAAAAACATTTTTGAATCTTTCGTACATCTCAGGTCGTAAGTGCAGCGTCTTAAACTTACGACCAGTCTTAAACACACGACTAGTCTTTAGATATAAGAACACATTTTTTTAAAGTGTTATTATGCACTCACGTTTCTTCTTCCATGTTTATATTTATATAACTCCAAGTTGATCTGTCGCCAGCAGGGCATGGAAAAGAATTTAGAAATGTGTGGCCTTGCGTTGTTCGTTAATATATGATCGTTTAAAAATCAAACAACTATTGTAGATTTATCAGTTCCTTTGGGTTGAAAATTTGAGCAGCTTAAAGCAAAAAGGGAAAAGCATTCGTTCATATCTGCAATTGATAAGTTGTTTAAGTTTCCAATTCTCTCGGAGAAATAACTGTTCTGTCATAGTACAATTTATAAATATTAAAACATCTTAATTCTATCCTCCAGGTGAAAACAAGATTTAAAGTGATATTTTAAGACTAAGCCTATAAAAACATAACTAAATATTTTTTATTTTCGTTTTAGTACACAACACAACAATATATTTTGAGCATTGAAATAATAATTGTTGGAAAATGATTTTTCTACTCTTCTATCAACAACATGATTGTAAACATAGCCTTCAGTGATTCATTCCTTAAACAAAACATTGTGACAAATGTTAAAGGTTTCAATATAGAGAATTACACGATTTATTCAAAAAATCTCAATCATACTACGACACTTTCATGATAATTAATTTCAAAACAATTATACAAATGCATTTCCAAACAAATAACACAGTTAATTTATTATACCACTTTCAGTATTTACATGCACATAGTATTACAACTTTGAGTCAAATATAGAACCTTATAGATATTTCATTTCACTTGACCACACGAATCCTTAATAGCCATTATATTTAATTTTCGGACTTCGTTATCTTTGAGAGAGAAAGAGAAAAAGAGAGAGACAGAGATAGAGATAGATAGATAGAAAGAGAGAGAGAGAGAGAGAGAGAGAGAGAGAGAGAGAGAGAGAGAGAGAGAGAGAGAGAGAGAGACAGAGAGAGAGAGAGAAGGGAACATTAATTTTTATAATTTAAACAATAATTTTTATCTGGTTTAACATTCGTTTTACTTGTTATAGCAAAGGGCGCCGTATAAATTAGCATCCGTATATCGACACTCACACGATCTATTACTTTTTCGGAAATATGTTAAGATATAATTGCATAGATGACAATGATCACAGTGAATGTTCGTAGGAAAAATGCTTGAGTGTCCTGTTTTCTCCAGTTTTGTATGATGCTGCGGTCACCATCCTTTCACAGGTGTCCACTTGCCCACGACCTGGTTGTCCGAGTGCACATAGTACTCTGAGTGCATGGCGGCTGTGGCACAGGACTGGACCCAGAGAGAATAATTGTAATAAAGTGACAGTGTCAGGATGTAGGCCTTACTGATTGTGATATGGGATAGAGAGTGAGAGAGAGAGAGAGAGAGACAGAGAGAGAGAGCGACAGACAGATAGACAGACAGACAAACAGATATACGGACAGAAAGAGAGAGGGAACGAGACAGACAGACAGAAACTAATAGATATTGGAAGAAATAGACAGACAGACAGACAGACAGATTGACAGATAAAACCAAATAGAGATAGAAAGATAGATAGAGAGAGATAGAGAGATAGAGAGATATATATATATATATATATATATATATATATAGAGAGAGAGAGAGAAAGAGAGTCAGAGGGGGGATAAGAGTGGAAGGAGGAAGGGGATGTGTTTGGAATCGACATAATTGTTTTCATCTAGTTTAATATTAAATCAATGTGTCATGATGTCAATAGCATTTGCATAATTATTGACATAATGTCAGGCGCTATATTCTGCAGTAAAATAATGTTCAACGGAAGCTTTAGAAAACCAGAAAAAAAATGCAATAGGCTTTTATATTTCAATAAGGTTTGATGATCAATTCATGTCTATCAGGAGAGGAAGTAAACTTCTTTTCATAATTGCACATAACTTTTTAAAAGTATAAATGATAGCTCACATGATAAGGGTAGAGGAAGAAAATCGTGCCAATAGGATACTGTGTGCAGTCCAAGTCACCTAACTTAGCCACAATCTGCCCCAGTTCCTGAGACATTCCAATCAGTCTGAAATAAATTAAAATAGATTATACTTAACACCTCTAATCGATAATTTATTTCCAATTTCCAGACGTTTTTTTAACTCAAAGTTTTTTTTTAAAGTTTGCTTTCGTGTCTTTCAAAAAACAGGATGATGATGCTGGTGCGATAGTTCTAGGTTAAAAACGACAATGAAACATTCTATTTATACAACGTTATTTTAAAAGTCAAATCTAAGGATATTTTGGGGAAATCTTTATTTTAATCATTCAACCGTGGTTGCGCTGAATTACTGAGTAGGCCTACTACCTGTGTCAATGAATGATGCATGTTCTTTCGTTTTATCGTTTAATCCAATATTTATACGTGTACTTACATATGCGGGTAAAATAAGAAACAACCCCCCGCCCCCCTAAAAAAACAAAACAACAAAAAACAAACAAAAAACAAAAACAACAACAACAACAACAACAACAACAACAACAACAACGACAAAACATAAAACAAAACAAATCAAAACAAAAAAACCCCCACTAAGCTGGTTTTCTATTTTCACTTTACTTGAGATTGCTCTCCCCTTGGATCAGGCAGAAGTCGTCATCCGGCAGTTGCTGCCTCATCCCATCATGGCTGATGGCAGTGAAGCCGCAGTCCACGAGGATCATGGATTTCTCAGGCTTGTGGGCGACTACTCGAGTCATCACTCGGCCAGCGATGTCAGACTCTCTGCACGCGTTTAGAAGATATTGCTGATAGTCTAGGGACAGGAGGAAAAGGAGATACTATTTTTCATGTCCCCATTCCCAAACAAACAAAAAATGACTATACATTCATATTGGATAGTTCCTACTATTACTTTACTTCACTTTGCCTTAAGGTGCAGTCCAGAATTTATCAGAAATATGATGCCACACCTCTTGCTAATAGGCCGTTCTCGTTAGACCCTATAACGCATGAAATATTTCTCTTAGAATTTAACTATTACACGATCTGGAATAATATAGCGAAATGCAGAGTACAACTATCTGCCTAAATCCCTTTATCGTTCAGATTCTAAATCATACATCGTATTTCATAATCAGAACAATTCTTTGACTGACATTCCCGTTACAACTGTTACAAGGAAACTAAGACAAAGCCCAAAGAATCGAGATATAAATATCAAATGAAATTAATGCTCGGTTAAAATGCAATTATGTGAGTAAGCAATTATCAAATTGAAATACATGCGTAATACCATTTGCGGAGAGTTATAGCATTGAATTTTAATTATAAACTTTGGTAAAAATCAGTAGTCCAGTCACCAACTAGAGTGAATTTTTGGATCCAAGAAAACTTTTTATTTGTCATATCTCCGCCTTTGTTGGTCCAAAGAATCATATTTGAGAACGGTGTATTAAATGAGATTCAAACCGCAACCTCCTCTTGGTTAGTCCATAATACTTAACATCTTGGCTAGTGTCGCACTCCTTGCTTGAGGAATCACGTACCGTAAAAGATATAGTTCCCTGGATGAAACTCTGATAACGACTTGTTTAGGTCGATGGGTAGGCTGCATGTTGGGGTCGAGCCAGTTCCAAAGGGGCATGTAACGCCAAAGTCCTTGAGCCTTCAGATGGAGTACATTAAATGTTCAATAGTGATGTTTTAAAAATCGTGTTCATGTCTTCAATAATACCGGTATTTGTTGTTTAGAGAATGAAAAAATCATCAATTCAAAATATATAAAAACAAAAAACTATACGAATACTGCGGTTTAAAAGTAGCAGATGGCCTACTGAAAAAATGTAACTTACAATGCAAACGACAACCGCTTGTTTTAAAAAAAAATTGACTGGTGCAGTAAGATAATTCATAACAAAAAAATGAATAAAAATATTGCACCTTTCAACAGTAAACTAACCAGAATCAAGTAATAGAATGTCCCCTAAAGATTAAGAGTTGCCAGTGAGTCAGTTGATTTCTGAACGTCCAACGTCCAACGTCAGCAGCGAGACCATTATTGTGGGCGGTACTTAAAACTAATGGCTGATAATTTCACGTGCTGCCTCACAGAGACGATTTGGGGATTATGTTGGACCAACAAAAGTTATTTTGTATCCGGGAATCTCCCGTTGGGTGATCATTCGCACCCCCCCCCCTTTTCTCCCCCCAGATTTGAGTTCTGATTCAAAGTCAAGTCTAAAATCACTGTTAAAATTTACAAACCTGTTTTGTAGAGAACAAAGTAACTGGACAGTGTTACGTTGCAGCTTTTCTCTGTCTGTTTTGCTCCAGATAACGTAGGAGTCTCCGCAGTGGCAGTACACGCCTGCCAGACTCATCCTGGCCGACTCAGTGATTGTCTGAACCGCATCCATCACCTCTTGCCCCTCGATATCAAAACCAGCTGACAGATGGTAAACGGGAATTAGACCTCACCCCAGTGGCATAATGTGATCCCTTTAAAATAATCCTTCATGCCTCGTGTTTCCAGAAAAATAGACACCTATATCAAAATGGGTGTTTTGGACCACGGACCTTCTTCTGGTCAATCTATCGCACTTGCGACTGAGCCACCGGTTTCTTTCTTTTGTTGCATTCGTTATGAGTTTGATCCGTGTACAACTCGGTTTGAATATAAAACGTCAAGCAGAGCTTAACTAATCAGCTCAGGGCCAGCAGTCTTGGATTCAAACTCAACAAGAACCATGGTACAAATAATCATCATTTGGGCGAATGCCACCGGGCTGTTCAGATTGAATCATAACTAAAGGCGCATTGTTAACAAAACAGTTTAATTTATTAATTTGAATAACAATAAAACGCGGCATAACTATTCAAAGCAATCTCAAAAAACAACAAAAAGGCATTGCAAACTGAAAAGTAAAATGACCAAAAATAAACAAATAAAAAAAACAAAAACAACAAAATTGCACTTTCATCAGACAATAACTTATCTTATATCTAATAGATAGATAACCATTAGTTCAAATGAGTTCCGTTATTCTTTTCATAGCTAAAATCAAACGCTAAAAACGCTTCGTAGAAAAGGTATAGCTCATCCAATGACTGACGTTAGGCGATCTAGCGTTTATCTCACATGACTGAAAACAGGTCTAATAATTTGGTCCGCTTTCTGCCATAAATATTTCTGATAGCTTTGAAGATACGATAAGATAATATTAATATGTTTTTTGTCCATTTGAGGGAAATTTGTCATAGACATGACATTGTTACAACACATGTATAATTAACTTAAAACAGTTATAAAAATTCGATACATCTTCGTTTAGAAACATTTGATCAATTACGACTTATGGATCTATAAAAAAAACTACATTATCAAATCAAATAATAAGTTTATCTAAAAAATTATTAATTACATAAAATTATCGTCATCACTCTTTCTTGAGAAGTACTGAATTTGAGAATCAATCGTATCAGATCAGATGTCTCTAAACCCACTTACTCCGACCATATCCAGCGTCGACTTCAAGCACAACTGACCAGACTTTGGGCGGAGGGAGATCTGCCTCGTGGGCCTTCAGAGTAGAGACACCGTCTGGGCCGCTCACAAACACGTGGAAACTCTCAAGCTTCTGCATCAGGTCTAGACATCTGAGGAATTAGACACACAAAGTACAATGAAATAGTGGAATTAAAACTAATGCGCATTGCAGGAGCATTAGTATCGCCGCTTCCCACCCCTTGCCCAATAACCAAAACCAAAAACAAAACAATCAAGAAAACCATCAACACCAACAATAACAACAACAAGAAAAACACCACCACCACCACCACCACCAACAACAACAACAACAACAACAACAACAACGACAAAACCAGCAGAACAAAAAAAGGCGCAATATAACTTTAAATATCTCAATAGATAGGCTTGTTTGTATCAAGTTTTAGAACTCCAATATTTGTGATTGGTTGACAAATTTGCAGCGGAATGGGTTGTCCTTTGAGACACAATCAATAAAGGAGGACCCAGGAGACGTAAAAATCCGAGATTAATAGAAGGCAGGTGTTTGGGGGGGGGGGGGGGGCGGGGCGGGCGAGCGAGATTGGGGGGGGGGGGGGGGGAGAGAGAGAGAGAGAGAGAGAGAGAGAGAGAGAGAGAGAGAGAGAGAGAGAGAGAGAGAGAGAGAGAGAGAGAGAGAGAGAGAGAGAGAAAGAGATATAAAAGATCCGCTCTTTCTACTTTCAAGTCTGCAAACAGCACAGGACATGAAGATTTCAGGCAGACCTCTCAGTTTTAGGGAAAATCAGAAGAAAAAAAAAACTAGAATACTCTGTAGGGATTTCCACACATGCAACCTCGTAGGGACTGTACAGACGAAGGATGAAATACACTCAAAAACAGAATACTCTGTAGGGATTTCCACACATGCAACCTCTTACCTTGCAATTTTGCTCTCAGTGATTGGGTACGCCAAGAGGATGTCGTCGAAGCCGTGAGAAGCGTAGAACTCTGCCTCGGCCAACGTAGACACGGCTATACATCGCTTTGATCCTCCTGTCTGAATCAAGGCAGCCTCTCTGGATGAGGGTTATAACATATGTTGTTTGTTTCAGTAGGAATAGCAGCTTTCAAAGTAAGTGGGTGCGGATGTATAGTCTATTAACATATGAGCTCAGAAATTTACTCTTTTAATAGACAGATTGTATCGATAATACGTACAATATATTTTTCATAGATATTTTGGATCAGCTAACTTCAAGACTGTAAAAAAAGGAATCCATCATGTTATATAAAGTGGCGATAGCAAAAAAATGCAATAAAAATAGAACAATAGATTGATAAGACACGCCAGCAAAGTAGACCCCTACCCTTGATATTTCTTATAGACTGGGGAGAATCACGATAAATATTTAGACAAGAACAGCAATAGCTAAACATAATCCAGCTAAATGCCACGATCATGGAATACCCGTGACATTAAAGAGAAAACGAAGGCATTGCAAATTCTCGGTTCAATCCTTTTTCAGGTAAGTTCCCTACTGCTTAAGTCATTGTCAGTATGATGAGATCGAATGATATGGACAATGTCTCATCGTGAGGGCGAGTAAAGATGTCAGGCGATTGTCCAAGAACCCATCCTTCATACATTGCCTTTAAACTCTCAAAGAAAACTGAGATATGCCTGTTTCTTTTTTTCTCACTCGTGATAGGCGTGGGTCAATACAACGTTTTCATTCAATCTGATATTATTTTGTGAGTGTCTTTGTTACACTTTTCCATCACCACCCTAACCCCATGCATGCATATCTTTCTGTCTCTTTCTTTCTCTCTCGGTGACCCCAGAGTAGAACTTCGGCTTCCGGCGCAAAAGACCCCAATTCGAGCCCTGGCGATTTCGCTTCCTACTGATTGAGTCGGTGTCAGTTTAATGTAAACGGGTGAGACAGTAATCATGGCATCTCCGCCCCGTCTCGTGTGTGGTAGCACATGAAATTTTCAGACGTTAGTTTTGAGGCCCGTCCACAATATAGCCTTTATACTGCAGTTGTTGGACGTTAAACCAAATCAACTACAACTGCTCAGCTGCGGCTAAAAGGCTATACATAAAGGAATTCTCTAGACTAACAATTGCGCAGGTCCCAATATGGCCTATCTAACATAATATCACAATATCATAACGGGGCGCACTGGGTACTATTTTTACTACTTACAAGGTTTTGTGTGTTTTTGTGTGAGGTCTCAGCTTGAGTTGCAGCCGCTCACACGTTGCCCTCATGCGTGTAGCATTATGCTCGACTTTGTTGATGTCCAGCACAAAACAAGGTGTGTTGAGGTCGCTCAGCTTCATGGCCATCGTGCACAAAGCAGCACAGCTAGAACCAATTATAGCACAATAAGGATCGATCGATCTATATCTAGGTCTATGCTTTAAGAGCTTTTAATGCAAACGAAGACCATGATATTTATCGATTGATTAAAATTTCTTAATATAAATCTAGATCTAAATTTAATTTATCAGTTTAGTGATTTGAATTGTTTAAAATAGGCTACCAAGCAAGGGCACAGTAAGTAAACATTCTGCGAAGACCTGATCTATACTTAAAATGATTTTAACTGTTAAGAATGCTAAGCAAGAGCATCAAGCTACGCTGAATTGCTACACCTAAACTTAATCTATAACTGCTGTGGTGTAACTGTTTAGTAGAATGTCAAGGAAGGGCATAATTATTAGGCCTTCTATAAGATAATTATTGTTTGATCAAAATCTATGATACAACCGTTTTGAATGCATACCAATTTCACGATAAGTAGGCCATTGTTGCATACAAATTCTAAATCTAAATGTATGTATATATTTATCCAAGTATATGAGTATTAAAAAATCATATCATCAAGATTTAGATCTATTCTTTCGGCGTTTTTTTTGTTTACCTTTTGTGACAAACTCGCGGTAAAATGTGCTTGATCGGTAAATAATAAACTAACTAGCAGGGCAGGCAATAAGTGGAAATTAACAGCACTACACAGTCACTATGTTCGAATTTTCCAACAGCACTGCAGATAAGAAATACGTATGTAACGATGTCATTGTAATTAATTAGAGCGACTGGGCTGTGTAACACAACCAGTGGAACAGAGTCTAGGTTAGCTGCAGATACGCCGTCAAGCACAGGCTCCAACATAGACCTATAACACTGCAGTATGTCAGGCTATGCTACTCTCAAAACAAAACTAAAAGTCCACAGAGATAAGGCAGGTAGACCATCCTTCAAGTTCAATGTGAACTGTTTGAAAGAGAAAGTGAAGGCTGAAGAATTCAGAGTGGAGGTAAAAAACAAGTTTGAAATGTTATCTCTTCTACCAGAAGATGCAGTGGACCAACACTGGCAACAACTCCGAGAAGTCTGGAAAACTGCATGCTCTACAGTCCTTGGTAAAAAGACAAGAAAACACAAAGAATGGCTAACAACAGACACATGGTCTCTTATCACAGAGAGAAAAGTTCTGAAGGACAAAATCAATGCAACACAGGATGTAGAACAAAAGCGAGAACTACAGACGTCCTACTGGGACCTAAATCGGCAGGTAAAGAAGAGTGCCAGACAAGACAAAAGAACCTTCATTGAAGAACTGACAACAGAAGCAGAGACAGCAGCTGGCCAGAGAAATATGAAGAGGCTATATGATATCACTAGAACACTCTCTGGAAAGAAGAACTCCAGCAACCGCCCCATAAAAGACAAAGAAGGAAACACCATCCCAGGCGAAGAAGACCAAAGACGACGATGGGCAGAACACTTTAAAGAAACGCTAAACAGACCAGCACCATCAACCCCAGTGGACATCCCATCACAGACTGAACCTCTCAGCATAAATACAAATGCACCCAGCAAAGCAGAGATCACCAATGCCATCAAGTCTCTTAAATCAGGCAAGGCAGCTGGTCCAGACGGAATACCACCGGAGGCTCTTAAAGCAGACATTCAAACATCAACTGAGATGCTACATCCTCTTCTGAACAAGACCTGGGAACAGGAATGTGTACCAGAAGACTGGAAGAAGGGCTATCTTGTCAAGCTACCAAAGAAAGGGGACCTGTCCTCCTGCAACAACTGGAGAGGCATAATGCTAGTATCCATCCCAGGGAAAGTATTGACAAGGATAATGCTAGAGCGACTGAAAACTGCACTTGACAAGAAACTGCGAGAAGAACAGGCAGGATTCCGCCAAGAAAGATCATGCACAGACCAAATTGCGACACTGCGCATCATTATCGAACAGTCTCTTGAGTGGCAGTCCCCGTTGTACACAGTCTTTGTAGATTTTCAAAAAGCGTTTGACAGTGTCGATAGAGAAACCATTTGGAAACTAATGCACTATTATGGTATCCCTAAAAAGTTTATCACCATCATCCAAACACTCTACGAAGATGCCACATGCCAAGTTATTCACGACGGAAAACTGACAGAGCCTTTTAATTTTAAAAACTGGTTATATTTTTTATATTGCTCTTTCTGTTGTCGTTTGTTAAGTCTATTCCATATTTTGTTTGTAGTAGTTCTGTCTTTTTTGCTGCTTTGAATTTGTTTTTGCTGGGGGATTGTTGTTGTTGTTGTTTTTTTATTTTGCTTTTTGGAGGAACGAAAAGAGGGTGAAGAGGGCGGATGGGGTTGCCAGAGAATGCTTGTTATGATTGTGAAGTTTAGAAAAGTGTATTCAAAATAATTATGTTATGCCAGAAATGTGCAAATGTTATGGCTGCTTCGCATTGAACCTACCTGCTTACTGGGCAGAAGGGGTGAAGACAGGAGTGGGAAGGGGCGTTATGAAGGCTTAATATGTTGCAGTAAAGAACATTTTAAAAATTTTGTTATGGAAGATATGCGCACTCGTTTTGATTGCATTGCTGATAAAGCTATATAAAAAAACCAATTTGTGCAACTTTCAAGCGCTATGCGTTATTCAGAAGGTATGCATCAATTCACAGCCATAATAATTATAATATATTATGCACATACCTGCCTAAATCCTTTTTGTTAAGTTGCACGTCGCTCATTTTGCCTTTAAAATTTTTAAATAGTTATAAATTATAATAAGATGGTTTTATAGTTACAAATATGTTGAAATAACTATTTGTTACATTCTGAGTGACTTAAGATCTCTTTTTTGTGTGTGGCGACTCTAATATACATACATGTACTTTTATGGTCTACATAATTATTTACCAATACTTCGCCATGATGCTGTGTTTGGTTATGTATAGGAATAAAAGAAACAACGGAACATGTTTTCCATTGTCGTATAAAAATATTGCTTTCCTAACGTGGTTTGAAATAAATGCAAACAATATCACCAAAACCTAACAAAATTTGTGAAACAGAAACAATAACAGACAGGTAAAAAGCATTTGGACAACGATTTTCTTTGTGTGTCTATTTGTTGGTTGTATCCACCGTTTTATTTTTTTGTATACATTACGGCTCAATAGTGTCATTCCGTCATTAGTGATAGGTGACTTGGAGGGTGTGATCGATCGCTACATGTGGGTACCCATTATGGCTTTGGTATTTGAAAGTAAATACTTATCAGGCCTAGGGCTATATAAATCCATAGAAAGAAAAGAAAAATGCAACCTATAATAAAAGTAATGGAATTTAAAAAAAAATCTAAAATCCCATATAAAATGCATTATGTGCACAGAATATCAGTGACCACAACATGGACTACGTGTGTGCAATAATACACAGCAATGTTACTTACAGACTACCTCACTTTTCAATGTTTCAAAATAGCAAAAGCTGATAATGGCGGGGAAAATAGAGTCTAAAAGTTATACAATAAGCACCATTGTGCAAACACTAGGTTAGGGAATTATCAAATCAAATTTCTTACTAGAAAAAAATTGATATGTGTAGCGCCCACTTAATGTACCACTAATTGTAAGCAGAAATATCAAAACCAGTAACGTTTACACAATTAAAATCATCTAATCAAAGTACATGAATTATTGTATACACAATAATACCTAACAGCATAACAATACACACACTGCATACAGTTTTAAAGAATCAATCTTAATTAAACAATACCCACCCCTGCTTTTTAATGTCTCTCTGTATTGTGTAGGGGAGTAAATTCCATCACAAAACACAAGCATGGCAATTTAATGTGACCGGTTGAGATAGGAGTCATGATATCCCACCCCTTTCTCGTGTGTGGCAGCACATAAAATATTCAGGTGTCAGTCTTGAGGCACGATCACGATATAGCCTAAATAGTGCTGAAGTTGGACGTTAAACCTACTCAACTACAACGACTCTCTATCTCCATTCCCCAAAACTCAAACTTCCTTTCTGAGTAACTTTTCTTTTTGTTTCTACACTTAGGGCGTACGATTTCAAGAAGATTGGTGCAAAAATATGAAGGTAGTCGTATTATGTTTTTTGATTGGTTTGTAGATTGAAACCATGTATGAAAAATTAGCGAAAAGCTTGGCTTTTCGGGTAAAATGGTTGGAATTCGAATGGCCATGTAGATCTAGATCGTGACAACTGTTTCCGGTGAATATTCTTTTTGTCTTTTATTTTTTATTCTATTTTTTATTTATTTTATTTTATTTTTTGATATCATGACTCCTATCTCAACCGGTCACATTAAATTGCCATGCTTGTGTTTTGTGATGGAATTTACTCCCCTACACAATACAGAGAGACATTAAAAAGCAGGGGTGGGTATTGTTTAATTAAGATTGATTCTTTAAAACTGTATGCAGTGTGTGTATTGTTATGCTGTTAGGTATTATTGTGTATACAATAATTCATGTACTTTGATTAGATGATTTTAATTGTGTAAACGTTACTGGTTTTGATATTTCTGCTTACAATTAGTGGTACATTAAGTGGGCGCTACACATATCAATTTTTTTCTAGTAAGAAATTTGATTTGATAATTCCCTAACCTAGTGTTTGCACAATGGTGCTTATTGTATAACTTTTAGACTCTATTTTCCCCGCCATTATCAGCTTTTGCTATTTTGAAACATTGAAAAGTGAGGTAGTCTGTAAGTAACATTGCTGTGTATTATTGCACACACGTAGTCCATGTTGTGGTCACTGATATTCTGTGCACATAATGCATTTTATATTTATCTGCATTTTTTTATTTTTTTATTTATTTATTTATTTTTTTTTTTTGGGGGGGGGGGTTAAAAACCCTTAGCGAAATCCTGATTGTGGTTACCTTACTTGGCCTATTGTAATTCCGAATAAGTGTGCGCTTGTTTGGTCTGGCTTTTCTTCTATAGTCAATCTGCTGTGGGTAACCATTGTGGCTTTGGTATTTGAAAGTAAATACTTATCAGGCCTATGGCTATATAAATCCATAGAAAGAGAAAGAAAAGGGCAACGTAAAATAAAACTAAGGGAATTAAAAAAAAAATCTAAAATCATCCCCCCCCCCCCCAAATAAAAAAAACTGCTTGCGCCACTGTTTTAGGTAATATAAAAGGATCAAATCCATAAAGATCTATGCAGCTTTTTATAAGTATGCAATCATTTGTTTCGAAACATAATTTTCTTGTTTTTCTCATCCCGCACACACATAGTAATTCAAATGATTTATCATTTTATTTCATTAAAACAAAAAACAACAGTTCAACAGTTATGCAAGAATACAATTGAAAACAAACATTTACAGGTAACGTAAAATATCTTTATTTGGAATGTTTCTAACGCACATTACGATACAGATAATATAGAAAGTGTAGACCTTAGTACACCAGTGGTTAACAAAGCGGATAAAATTGTCTTTTTAAATTGCAAGCGAGAATATTCACCAAATACAAGAACACCATGTTTATCATATCATAATTCTGTATGGCCGCGTCGTTTTCCACCGTTTATCGACGGTGAAAAACCTACTCTTCATTTGTGATGTATTGCATCCTGATAGTTGTAAAGTGATGTTTTTGTTCAAATAATTGTGCTTTGACTACTTAAAAAAAGAAAGAAAACAAAAAAGGAAAGGATATGTTTATGAAAACTATAGATCTAGCTTAGGACACAGCAATCTTCGGCATAGATTTTTTTTTCTTTTTGCTCTGCATAGAATTAATACCCGCGGAAGGGTAAATTGGGGATAAAGGAAACTTTCCCCCCCCCCCCTCCCCCGAAGCAGTGTTTGACGTTATTTGAACCATGACTCGCTACATATTATATTAACATAAAAAAAAAATAAAAAATAAAAAAATAATAATAATAATAATAATAATAATAATAATAATAATAATAATAATAATAATAATAATAATAATA
>RQTK01000367.1:174152-257928 GCA_003991915.1 Elysia chlorotica | reverse complement strand
AATCAAAAAAAAAAATAAACCCCCCCCCCCCCCCCAAATAAAAAAAACTGCTTGCGCCACTGTTTTAGGTAATATAAAAGGATCAAATCCATAAAGATATATACAGATTTTTACAAGTATGTAATCATTTGTTTCGAAAAATAATGTTCTTGTTTTTCTCATCCCGCACATACCTAGTAATTCAAATAATTAATCATTTTATTTGATAAAAAAACAAAAAAACAGTTCAACAGTTGTTATGCAAGAATACAATTGAAAACAAACATTTACAGGTAACGTAAAATATCTTTATTTGGAATGTTTCTAACGCACATTACGATACAGATAATATACCGGTACATTCAATCGTAACAATTGAATGTGATACAAACAACACCACGCAGAGAAGGAGACACAGACTCCATCGTTCTGTGGGGGAATAAGTGTGCACGTCCAAAGGCTTAGGGAAATTAGCAAGATAAGGATTTCACAACGAAATGACATGCGCCAGTTTAGGTTACCAAATAGTGTAAAGGCATTTTGGGTGAAAAAGTACACAAAAATTTCAAGAGTCATACTTATACTGTAAAGAATAAAAATGTGTGTATGAATACATGTAAGAGCGTCATTGCTTTAGGTACAAAAGGGGTTTGTTAAAAACAGCACGGGAGTTAATTGCACGTAAAACAATGATTGAATTAGCACAAGATTAGGTGAAATTTAGATGTGTTTGAGCGGACTAACGTTGGTTTCACCATTATTAGGTCTCTATAAGCGCCACATTTTCATTAAAAAAAATTATAGCAGACATTGGGTCGTAGTATAGAAAGCCGCGGTACTTCACAAGTGGTCTCAAGATTCTGTGCCGTTGCACTTAGTGTCAGTTATGTCTGTGTCGACTAGCGACGAAACTTCTAATGATTTTTTTGTGAAATTCTTTTTAAAAATGTGTCAAATTCCACAGTCATAGTCTTAAAAGTCCGAAAATACTGTACTGCCGAAATAGAATGTTGAACTGTTAACAAAAATCAAAGGCAATAAGTATACCTTAAATTCTTATCAATCTAGATGGACATACGTAATATCATACATCGTTATTTTTTGTTTTTGGAACTCGCTTTACTGTCTGTCCAAGAGAAGTGTATGTAGAAAGCTTTGAATGTATTTTTCTTTTCATACTTACTATTCAAACAAATCAAAATACAATCTTTGTAAACAGATACTAAAAAAATCTAATAATTATTTCCAAGCATAAAAAGAGAATACTTCCAAATTCCTTCGTAGATAAACGTGAGATCCTAAAATTGAGCAAGATTAATAAATCCACCATTGTTACAATATCTGCAATGTCAACTAATAAATGTATGTATAATTTGCTGTTAATAGTGTTATTATCAATTTTCAGCTCATCATAAAGATGAAAAAAATATAGTAACATTAAAAGACGAACTAACGCATAACAGAATATGAATTAAGTAGTTCCTTGATGTAGCCTGTTATCCTGAAAACTAAAACAAAAAGGCTTGCAAAGGCCCCGGTATTTACCGGTTGTCTTGATACTGTGATACTTAGTTTCTGCACTAAAATATTATCTTTATAGGCTCTTAGTGAGAGGTAAATGTACGAGTTCTTCATTCCAAGCACATAAATACAAAGGAGCGAATATATTTTGTGGCATGATCAAACAACGAACAAACAAAATAATGACAATGGCAAAGTCATAAACTTATCTATTATTTATCATGTAATCCGTGCTCATAATTATGTCTTTTAGTAACATTTCAGGTCTAGGAAAGGAAACAAAACAGATTATATATATTAAAATACCACTGAGCTTTAAAAATTCTAGTTGTGTTGTGAGTTCACATTGTACGCCAAGCTTCCAATCTGGTTGCATGTCTGCCTCCTTATTATTTCTAGCTCTGTATCTTAAGTCCGTCTATACGTCTGTTTGCCTGTCTCTGTGTGAGTCTCGGCTTATCTGACTGTGGATATCTTCATTTCCCTGTTTTCTCCTCCTTCTCTTTTCTTTCCCTCTCTACCTCTCTCTTTTTGTCTCTGTCTGTCTCTCTGTGTATCTCTGTATCTCTGTCTCTGTCTCTCTGTCTCTGTCTCTCTCTCTCCCCCTCTCTCTTCTGTCTCTCTCTGTCTTCTGTGTCTCTGTATCTCTGTCTCTGTCTCTCTGTCCTCTGCTCTCTCTCTCTCTCTCTCTCTCTCTCTCTCTGCTCTCGTCTCTCTCTCTGTCTCTCTTTCTCTGTCTCTTTCTGCCTGTCTCTCTCTCTCTCTCTCTCTCTCTCTCTCTCTCTCTCTCTCTCTCTCACACACACACTTATTTGAAACATCTCTGTATGCCTTTTTTCCTCTCCTTTTATTCTCTCTATGTGCCTATTTACTCTCCCTTTTCCGCTCTCTCTCTCTCTATCTCTCTCTCTTTTCCTCTCTTTTTCTCACCCGTTCCTTTTCTCTATTATTACATATCTTTTGTATTTCTTTCTCTCTGATACTCTTTATTACATCCCTATTATCTCTCTCTTTCTCCTTCTCTCTCTGTCTCTCTGTCTCTCCCTCTCTATCTCTCTCGCTCTCTCTCTCTCCACTCTCTATATTTAAGACGACTTTTTTTTACTCTGTATCAAGGAAATACAAATAATTAATCTGTGTCAAGGAAATTAAACTGCAAGGCCTTAAAGAAAACACAAGTGTCGATAAAAAAAATATGTTTCCAAATGCTGAAGTTATTTTTTATTTTAACTAGGCGTGGTATTCTAATACTGAACTAAATTAGTTTTATTTGAAGCAATGACGTAGAAAACGCGTTATTTAACAGGGAAACAGAGTTATGAATTGATGTAAAGTGCTTTATAAAAAAGGATGCGATATCTTTTATTGGTGTCACGAAACATAAAAAAACAACACATACAGTAGAGTTAATGATAAGCGAAGGCATAATATTTCCATAGCGTCACTGTTATAAACTTATAGTTTTCGTCTCGTGTGTTTCTCAAAGCATTTATACAGATAACCAGTAACATATTGTGGTAATAGTAACATTTTGTGGAGATATTTGACATCATCATTATCAGTTTTAATAACATTTCTCCACACAGTTATACAATATCCATAAGAGCAGTTAATTTTGGACCTGTCCAGAAATACTATAAAACAATGGTAAACAACATAAGTAAAATGGTGAGAGCAATAATTATTCACATTGTTCAGTAGTAAGAAAGTCATGTCTTGATTCAGAAGTCCCTCATACCCTAACCAGCCTGTGCATTAAAGGTATTTCTTCGGGAAAAAATAACTCCTCTCGTTATTTATATATAGCCGATTGTTGAAAAGATTCTAAGGAGGAATTGTAAGTATATGTCTTTCATCCTTTAAATCAGTATTTATTCCTCATTTTAGTCTTAAAATAATGTTTTCGATGAAAAATATTTAAAAGATCACTGTGCAGTAATTTTTTTTATAATCCTGTACCTCAAACTAAGTTAAAGCGAAATATTCCTCATAATAATCTTTTAAATTTGAAAAAAAGCTGAATCTTTTGGTCCTTAATTCTTAATTCTTTAGAATGCACGGTAAGATCATAATAGAATAAAATTTTCCTTTAAAAAAAAAACAAAAAACAAAAAAAAAACAACGTAAAAAAAGAAAGAAAAACTACCAATGATCACAGAGGACCAACAAAAAATCCCTCTAGGTAGGTGGTCAAGATAATACAATACAGTAATACCAGTGCGTTTTTGTGTTATATTTCGTTCTTTTTACAAACATGTTAAATATTGAAATAATTTTGTTGGAAACAGAACAGAGTTTCATGTTAAATCAGCCATGGTTCTCTATAGAGGGAGGGAGAGAATTCTCTCCCTTTCCTCAGGTTTAACGTCTCCTTGGTTCCCCTGGGGGATCCTATACGGCGACAGATCATTCAGTCTTATACCACCCATCCATAATTATATAATTTAGGTGGAATTAATTAACTTCAGTTTAAACGTGTCTTTGTGGTCATTAAATTTTTTTTCAGAATCAGTTATGCTTTTCATGAATATATAAGGGTAAAATTAAATTATGGTTTTTCGTTTTCAAAATATAATTTTAAAGAGTGACTTTAAATATGGCATTTGATTTTAGATATACACATTTCTTCTCGTAAATATCTGTAGAATGGCATTTGAAAGAAAGACACCATATATTATTATTGTCCTAACAGGACCCAAAGGAATTGCAGATAAAAGATCTCTTTAACATTGGAGGCGGCCCAAAAACGTTTATGTTAAGGAGGGTTAAATAAAAATGAATTTAATGTGTACAAAGAAAACCAAACTCAGCTTAAGGTAACGACAACAATTTGGGGAATCCTGTAATTTTTTGTTTAATCTAAAAGTGGTTTTGACAATGGTGAATCTTAGAGTTTTAGGATAGAGTCTATAGAAAACCACAGATAATTGTTTGTCACCTTGCCATAAGTAATAGATATATCTTATTTTGACCTTTCACAATATAGATCGAGGAGTAGTTATAACTTCACATTTCATTACATCACAGCCAATCCATGTTCTCAAACAAAATAAATATTTAGGCAAAACTTACTTGCCAAGTCGTTTTCAAAGAGAATGTCTCAGTGTTGACTAGAAGCTCAACCACTGGTTGATAATTATACAGTATCTACAATTGATATGCCATCAGTCTTAATGTTTGCATTGCTCGTTTTGTTCCACACACAAAATTAATTCAGAGGAAATAATTTATACTACCGCAACTGAACAGTTTTTTTCAATCCATAATGGCATCCGAATTTAAATCGAATTAATCAAATTCCACACTACGTTTTGAATGCACCAAGCAATGCGAATGAACAGGTTATTGGCTAAAATGCCACACTTGAAACGCTCAGAATGAGAACATACTGATGAGCGATGGTGTATGTACATACGTGTGTTCACTCACAGTTCCAAGTACAACAAAAACGTCCAGATTAGCAAAGTTTGACGGTCATGACCGAGTTGTGTTTCTCTGCCATATCAGCAGTTTCATCAATGCTTCTGTAGTGTTGATGACAGCACCATAACAATGTATATATGTTTCCCTGAAGAGCTTTTCTAGAAAAGATCGGCATGAAACTCTATTGGTCCCCCTTTGAAGGTTGTACACATCAGGTGTAGAGTCAGTAAGAGGTTGTTGCCACTTGGTATACAAGCGGAATACTGTGCAGTCTCGATAGGTTGCTGTTTTAAATCTGTCACATAGTCACATGATCTAGTCGAAGGTTTGCATGTCCTCTAGTGAGGCTCCAGGTGGCATGGACTCTAAGAAGAACGTCCGCATGTCTCCTTTGCCTTTCACCCTGACAAAGCCCCGCTCGGTGAGGCTGTACCGGTTGGTTGCTAGAATACGGTACATCTCCGAAGTTACCTGTTCAGGTGTGAAAAATAAATAATGTAGATTATACATATTTTCTGCGCTATAATTTTACTTTTTAAAACTTCCTATGAAAAAAAAAACAGCAGAAAAAAGTCAAATTATATTAACAATATTGCAAAAAAAGTTGAATTTCATGTAATTTAATAGTTGTTCACATACAATGGTAACACTAAATGCCGATTTTAATAGCTCATAAAGCTTACCTGAATTTTACCAGGTACCCCCGTACTGTCCATTCTGCTGGCAACATTAACAGAGTTGCCCCAAATATCGTAGTGAGGCTTTTTTACTCCTATGACCCCAGCCACAACGGGTCCAATGTTTAAACCTGAAACCAAAGGTTATAGTTACTTGATTGATATTGTATTTTTGTTTTTAAATTAATTCTTTATTTATTTTTTGCCCCCCCCCCCTTTTCCCCTGGGTCCCACATAACCCTATAAAAGAAGAGATGCGGCAATCAGCTGAGGATCAATTGGATGCAGTGGTCTCAAGGTAGAGAGTGAACTTTCTAATCAAAAGGTCGCGGTTCGAACCCCACTGCGTTATTCTCCTGTTGGCTGGATCAAAGTATAATGTTACCGGCCAAATCAAATCTCGGGTATCCCGTTCTGGGGTCCGTCGCCGTGTTGGATATTTTTATAGCCCTAGGTGACGTTAAACATTGAGAGAGTTTTGCTTTCTCTGATCCAAAGAAGAAGTAAATCTGAGCATCTAATTACGAACGTCCTGCTATTCAACACACAATAAGCCCATCTAAGCAATGTGGCACCTTTTTCATTGATGTAGGGTTTCAGGCCATGCGATGTTAGTTGTATAAAACAAAACGAATCATTGTAGATCGTGCACCGCTTTTTTTCCCACATTCCAGGCTGTGTGGCACCAACAAAAACTCTTTACCATGCTATGATTCGGTATAGCTCCAACCAATTATCTCAATTTGTGCGGCTTTATATCTTTTAAACATATTTTAAATTGAACGTCAACTTTATTCTCCTTTTCTGTCGAGGCTCTCTAAAAGTAGAGTTGATTTACACTTTTTATGTAGGCTACAAGAAGAACAGTATATAAAAGAAGCAATATTGAGTTTAACGGAACAGTTTTTATGTCAGACTAATTAAAAACGGTCGTTTAAAGTTAAAAACAATTGAGACAAACTTAGCTGGAGAAGCAAAACGAAATGTCTCACAAAAAAGACTGTTTTAAACAAAAGGAAGGAATTGATTATTTATGCTCCTGTTCCGTTCTTATGAAGCTTTAACCTGTTCAGGTTTTTTCCGTTGCCTAAAATGCTATCATTCCATATGGATGCGCTATTTCAATATGAATAGTTGTATAAATTAATATGGTTTCTCAAACAGATATCGGAGTCGCCAAAAAGGTTAGGTAGGGGAAGCAACTTACCTATTCTTATAACAAAATTATTGAAGGAGTTGTCGTTAATGTACTGGAGCTGGTTCTGCAAGGCGAATGTGTAGTCGGCTAACGCCAAGATGTGAGTCATGTCAGTGAAGTTTGTGCGCGATGTGAGGCCAGAGGCACACATGTACGTCTGGCCAACCGTCTTGATCTTCTCCACACAGTAGAAGCGCCGGTGTGTCAGGAGCTGAGGATTTGAGGTACATGTACCGGTATTGTGAATTGAAGTTTCAGAGGGTAACAAGATGTGAACCCGTAGTGCGAGGAAAAAGTACTCAAAGACAGGAAGAGAGGGACGAATTGAGAGAAAGAGAGAGAGAGAGAGAGAGAGAGAGAGAGAGAGAGACAGACAGACAGACAGACAGACAGACAGACAGACAGACAGACAGACAGACAGACAGACAGATAGAGAGAGAGAGAGAGAAAGAGAGAGAGAGAGAGAGAGAGAGAGAGAGAGAGAGAGAGAGAGAGAGAGAGAGAGAGGCAGATCTTCCTGTCAAGGATTTGATCTATTAACAAGGAAGTACACTTAACACTCACGTTTTGGAAGCAACAAAAACAACCACAACCACAACTAAACTTGAATTAAACATAGAATTTCACAATTTTTAACGTAAAGGACAAAAATATGGGAAAGGAAATAATACACTGAATTGAAAGATAACTAAAACAAAAGAACTAGTCTACGGCTAGAGCAAAAAAAAAAAATCGGTTCCTGCCATTGTTGAGTCTCTTAATCTTTTAAATTAGGTATAAAAATAAGGCTTGCTGCAAGTTTAATTGGGAACTTCAGGTAGTAGCCGAGGCATAACACTAACGTCTGACAATTTTACGTGGCCAACCGGTATAATCTGAATCGCTAAGACAGGAGTCCATGTATCCATGCACTGTCTGTGTGACTACACCTAGATTTATCAGAAATTAGCGTCGGGATCCGTCCACTGTAGAGCATAATAATAATTATAGTACTGATTCTGGACTCTAAGCAAAAAGCAAACAAGCTGACCGTGTCCAAGTCGGCAATGATCTCGTTGAGCAGCCTAAAATTGTTAGACATAGGTGTTGGGATCCGTCCACTATATAGCATAATAATAATTCTATATTCCGATTCTGGACGCTATGCAAAAAGCAAACAAGCTGACCGTGTCGAAGTCGGCAATGATCTCGTTGAGCAGCCTAAGGCACTCCACCCCTTCGTTGTTGGCTTCCAGCTCCATGTAAAACTCAGAGAAGTTCGTGATGGAGGCGAACATGACGCCAACATTGTTGATATCTTCGTAATACAAATTCTGGCGTAAGAGAAATGGAAATAATTTCGATGAAGATCAAGAGGATTGTAAGTAAAATTATACACATGCGAGATTTTTATAATTTTTATTACTATTTTTTTAATTAGAATGATTCGTCAGGCACTTTGAAAGAAATACTCAGTTGAAATTCAAACACGAAGTTATTTTTTTTATAAAACTATAACAAGGCAATTTATTGATTTTAGCTCTATTAGTGATAAAATGGTATCTAATATGGTCCCACCCCTACCGCTCTACCCACCCTCCACCTCCCCACCCTCTTTGCACCCCCCTCCCACCACCTCCCACCCTCTATGCCAATTCCCCACCCTCTATGCCAACCACCAACCACCTCCCCACCCTCTATGCCAACCCCACACCCCATCCCCACTCTCCTTTTTCCGCTTAAAAAGCTCCAGAACTCACAGTGTCATCCTTCATGTTGAGGAAATGCTTCGCCACATGCAGAGGAAGGATGTTCGAGAGAAGCTTGAGGTTGTATGCTCGGAGGTTCTCCATCTGCTCCTTCTCTTCCTGAGCCTGTAGTGTTGAGTTTGAGACGGTTTTAGAACAAAGAATATCTCTACCGGTTAGTTAAAATATTTTAGGGAATCTAGAAATCTTCTTTTGTTTTATTATTTTATTAGCACGAAGTTATAGCCCAAGGTGGATGATAAGAAAACCCAAATCAAATTTGATAGTATGGACGATTTTTTAAAGAGATTGATTATCACGAGGTTTTTGGTTCGGATTCAGACTTGGTTCATCTAGTGGTTATACCAGATTCCTTTAAAAACAGTTCTACAGCACAAAACAGTGAGGTCTATAGTCTCTATGAATCGTTGCATTTAAGATGCTGATTCAAAAATAGAGAAAGTTTATAACTCATAACTTCAAAAAGCTTAAAGCATAATACTTTTAAAAGAAAGCAACCAAACTAAGGTTTGTATACTGTCTTAGTTGGCAGCATGGACAATTATCAGACCTTAGTCTTGAGACTCGTCATCAACATAACTTACAAGTGGTGACTCTGTACGCTTAGCGACAAACTCAACCCATTCTGCTGTACCTGAACTTTCCAGATGAAATCAAGTCTGGCTGTTGACTCGACCTGCTGACCGTGGAGGAACAAGATGAACACAATGATGACCACAATGGCAATAGCTTCCCACTGTAGGCGCATCCATTCAATGGCTGTGTCTGGCTCATAGCTGAAAAAAATTGTTAAAAAAAAAGAAATACATCGTTTAACTGTAAATTAAAAGTAAAAGGACCTTCGTGAGATTGAACATTGGTTGGTCGTGTGCATTTAAAAAAAAAAGAAAAAAAAAAGAAAAAAGAAAATTATAACACACAAGGATTGTAGTACCGTCACACTGTGAATCTAACTTTATTTTCTACGGCTATCACAGCGAATATTATCTTGACAACCTAAAAAAAAACACTAGTTGCAACATTACCACATCATTCTTCTTCAACTCGTTCTCCTTCTTGTACTATAACTGATATATTTAATTCGACTCATGATCACGATTTAACGATCCCATCTTCTATAGACATTAGTATCATTTCTTCCATTATCAACAATCTCACAAAAGTATACACTCCGTGTGCTTTATAACTAAGCACAAAGATCTTAGACCGTCTTCAAATTACGTGAAAAATGATTATTTATACATAACCTGAAACCTCAAGACGCAAGAAGAGACTGCTCCTACTCACCCATGATCAGTGAGCCATATATACTCCTTGTTGACGAAGAGGTTCACATACGGAATCTCAATGAGCAACAGAAATATGATGCTCAGTATGATGGTGATCAACAGCTTGAGGAGGCTGGATGCCTCCAGAAACACAGATGTGCTTAGCAACGTCACAAGTGCAGCATATACTATGTGCTAGAGAGGTAAGGGCGGGAAAGTATAACAGCGAGATGAGAAAAGTTAATGAGCAAGCAGGGTAAATGAACAAGTCACTAATACACGTTTTGAGCAAGAGACCTTTTAACATAGTAAAACACAATATACCGAACTTTTTCATTTTCATTTAAATATTGTAATACATCAATGGTTGTTGAAATTACACAGGTTTTATCTTTTCCGCCTATTTAAGTGCTTTCGATGCTGTTAAGCACACCGCCATTATCCCAAAATACGGACTCTGGCTTGATTCACCTCGGTTACCTTACTAAAATAAAAACCGACAATAAGATACACAACTGAGTTTGAAACTGTCATTGTTTTTTGTTTTGTTTTGTTTTTAACTGAGGCGGAAGTATGGATTGCACGGCTTTCTTTAAGGCAATTTTATATTGTGAAATGTTAACAGAATAACAAAATTATATAAATATTTGAAAACTTTGTTCTAAACCAATTCTGAATGTTGTTGTGAAAAAAATCGGAAAAGCAGACTTTTAACACAGTTTAATAGTTCAATGAACCTTAGGTAGCAAACGAAATTTGAATGAGCACGTTTTAGCTTTCGGTGGTGTCTAAAAGTATGATAAAATATATATAATCTTCTATAGTAGTCATTTTTTTTAAACGCCAATAAACCGTTGATAACTTCTTCTTTTTTTAATAAATATACAAAAATTAAAAGTTAGAAAATTACTTCTTAGAACTTCTATCAAGACTGCCTAACGTTTGAGTTATTTTGCAAATTAACTTGATATTCACACAAAAAAACAGGATATTTGGGTATTATAATAATAATTATTATTATTATTATGCAATACTTTAGTGAGATCATTGATAGTCACATAATTCGTCGCGAAGTAAAGGCCAGGAACCAAATTAGTTCGTTTACAAACCTCAGGGAAAAACTGCGTGTCCCTATCATGGTTGCATACAGTTCTCTTGGAGTTCCTGGTAATGTTGGCCCGCCGCACGATTTCTAGGGTGAAATTTCCATAAATCTTCGTGAGGCATTCACGAAGGTCTGGGGCCGCTAGAGGGAGCTGCCCAGGTGGAAAGATAACGGGATGTAGGTGGACGGGGGGAATAGGGCGCACACATTCAGTGGTCAATTGGTTCATAGCAAACCGTTTTAAATAGCTAATCAGGATAGGTTAGACATGTCAATTTTAAAAATCATTTTGTTTTCGAAATTCTATCAGCGATTAAATCCACAGCAGACTATTTGAATAGCGTATTTCGGGGAGTTAAAACAACATAATTGGAATGAAGCCATCGAATCAAGTGATTAATGTTTTTGTGTCAGAGGAAAAAATTTAACAGCTTGTCGGATGAGATAGAAATGACATTTAGTAGAAGGCAACCTTCAAAAGACTTAATTATTAATCATATCAAAAAAATTAATAGCCTTTTCAGAAAAGACATAATTTAAAACTATAAGAGTCGTTTGCATCAAGCTTGACGTCAAGTCGGTGGTGTCTTTGGCTTTCGGCGACACACAGCTGGTCAGTGTAATGTATCCTTAGCAAGGGCCTCGTCTCTTAATTAATAGTGCATTGAAAAAGCTGACTGAGGGTGGGGTGGTCGGTAGTACTATTAGTTTAAAGACTGTCTGCATGTTTATGCGCTTTTAGAGGTTAGATAGGCTTTTAAAAACCTTTAAACACAATATACACCTTTTTTAGACATGTGTCAAAATTCACCGTGGTATCGTTACTTTTACTTTTAACATTCAAAACAAACGAAGATGAGATAGGCATACAACTAACTATTGTTGTTTATGTAATGAGTAGAAAACCAAAGAAGGTGGTGAAGGTTCAGGTAACTTGTACACATTTAGTTAAAAAAATTTGGGGCATTTCTGATGGCGCAAAATTTCGTGTCGCCTCCTTTCGTACTAGTTGACTCGGTTTAAGAGTAATTTACTTGTGTGACGAGCCTCGTTCTGGGTGTCCCACTCTCTCCGACAAAAGATCGTTAAAAGCCTATTCGTATTCTTTTATTATAGCAAACTGGGAAGAAAAACTTACCATGGGATAAATGGAAGCTACGAATGTCGTAGCTATGGAGAGGGTGGCGAATGTTTGAGCAATAATCTTTCTGCGAAAGCATTGACGGCCTTTTTTCCTCACTACTGTTGGTACACACTGGGAAATAAATAGAAATGAACATGTACAAATGAAAATGTCCGGATTTCATTCACAACACCTTAACAATACCTTGAAAATAATTATCTAAGGCAACCTATATTTTTTTGTGTGAACTTAGGAAAGCCCATTGGCACATTTTTTTATGTAATACTGGCGTTATTAACATCGACTTTGGCGACAAACAATACGAAAACAAATGACAGAGGGTGGAAAGAACAAAGCGGAAATTAAAACAATATTAGCAGTTGCCAAAGCAAGATTTTGTCGAATGAACAACATACTGACGTCTTTTTCATCCGTACAAAAAAGAAAAAAAGGGATAGAGAGGTATTACATTCACTGCGTTCTTTTGTATGGTTGCGAAACATGATATAGCGAGTGATAAGCGTATTGTATCGTTATATATACGGACATTTTGTAAGATGGAGAAAAAACACACAAGGAAGAAGTATGTTTGTTACAACATTATTCGCTTTGTAGAGAGATAATTATACTCAAAGGTAGAGCAGAGGGGAGGAGAGTTATAGGAAGACTCAGAAGAAACTAGTTGGGTGGCCTGAAAGACTGGATATGCAGGCTTTCATAATGTACAGCAAAGGCACAAAACAAGGAGGAGTGGCATGCCATTTCAGGCCAACCCCTTCAGATATGACACCAGATGAATGGATACTTGGTCATTGTTTGGTTGACTGAATGGCTGGACTATTTCTCGAAGAAAATGTATTGCGCTTTGCTATAGTTATCTAGACGTAAATAAATTAGTTGTTCTTTGTTATAAAACGAGTGAGAATGGGGTGCCGGACAGAGCAGAATTCAGAGGTGTGGAAAAATTGGTGGTGCAGTAACTGATGTTTAGTTATTAATGTTTTTTTATTGCAACAGGAGCAGGTAATGACATTGATATGTTCTATAAAACTATACGATTTTTCAAACTGTTTCATTATTTTTTTTTTCAAATTAACAAATCATTACAAATTCATTTTTCAACCAAATATTGAAATTGTTGATTTTAAACTATTTTTAATATATTTCTAGAAAAACAAAATAGCAGAAGTTGTAGTTATAATAGAAATTCAATAATTTCGAGCTTTTATTGTTAAAATCATAACAGATACTTTATCATGAATGAAATTGAAGGCAAGCCAGGAATTACCCAAATTATAACAACGCGCGTTATGTCTGTAATACTATTATTTAAAACATTTATAAAATATTGCTTTAAGAGCACTGTGTTACTTACTGTAATTGACTCTAAACAGCAGATAATGAAAAGCAGGGCGTTAAAAGTGATGAGCACAGCCATGGCTGAGTTTAGAGCTGGATCACTAGGAGGAAGATTGCAAAAAAAGAGTTAGAAAGGGTTGAGAGTATGGCGAGAACAAATAGCAAACAGAGAGAAATTAAGTTATAGTAGTTATATTGGTTAAGAATAAAAATTATGAGGAATGGATAAATAATAACTCTTTAATTTATTGAAAGTTCAAGGATCTATGAGGACGCAGGTTCAACTGAAAATGGGTTGAAATAATAGCTATTATGATAAAGCAGTCGCCTAGTGGACCAAAGGATACAAAAGATCCACAAAGGTATTTTAAGATTTAAAAAAAACGTTTCGGCTTTATTGAGCCAGTACACAAAAATCAAGGAATAGTTTAAAAACTGCAATAAGGTTTTACGATCCTGAATTAAAACGTACTCAAACGTTCGCAGTTTCTAAGCGGTTTCTTGTCATGTGTGTACTGAAAGCTTAAAATTCCGAAATTGTCAAAAGAAAGCAGCTCAGTGTATATCTAGATAACAATGCAGGGGCTGTATCTAAGGTATTTGTATGGGCTTTACTATCCTCATTGCTCGAACTTAGCTTGTACTTATGTGTACAACTCTTAGGATGCAGTTCTCTATAGAGGGAGGGAGAGAATTCTCTCCCTCTCTCCTGGGGGATTGAAAGCTTAAAATTCCGAAATTGTCAAAAGAAAGCAGCTCAGTGTATATCTAGATAACAATGCAGGGGCTGTATCTAAGGTATTTGTATGGGCTTTACTATCCTCATTGCTCGAACTTACTTGCCGATGAGAACGAAGTGCGAAACAGCAATGGCGCCGACGATGATGGCCTGACAAAGCATGTGATCTGAGAACATTCTGTCGTGCTTCATAGAGAACTGGGGACATGACAGAAAAGAAAGGAGGACGAGTAAGAGCAGGGTAAAGTGGCAGAGCACTAGGTGTCTAACCGAGAGGTTCTTCGGTTCGATCCCAAGTGCGCTGAAAAGAATTCGTCTATTTTACGCATTCTCATAAATATGTGTCTTTTTAGCATGCAACTCACAGTTTGGGCGTTTATTGAAAGCACAAACGAACCTTATGTATTTCTAATTCTACTTTTGCCGGCACAAGGCAAAAAGCGACCACGTTTGTTCTTATACCTTCCATAAATAAGGCAATCTTTACAAATAAAGGAAGAACGTGCCGTTATGGCAATCTTTACAATTTCATATGCAAGTTCCTTTTAATGCTTAGTTTTAATATACATTTTCATATTACTTTTATGAAAAAAAATTAAAAAAAAATAAATTTTTACTGAAAGGCGAATGTATAAAATTCCGAAAATGTAATAGCGCATTGATCTCCCAAACGCATGGTCCCTGGTTCGAAACCCAACATTGTTAAAAAAATGTATTGATGTCCGAACTCGTTCCTTACTGGTTCAGTCGGTGTCAGAATGATGTTTTGGTAACTCGGCACTGTCTCTGTACAGTAGCGTTTTAAAATCTTCCTACTTAAATCTTGGTTTTCTTAGTTTACAAAAAAACCCAATATAGTTCTGACGTTAGACGCTAAGCAACAAACAAAACAAACAAAACACTGTACCCTTTCTTCGATGCTCTTCTTGCGAAAAGTCATGAAGAAACCCCTGACGTGCTCAGAGCGGAGACGATCCACTCTGCGGGCGTCGATAGCCCTCGCCAGGTAATCGTTCACCTCGTCCTCTATGTCCTTTCCATCCAGCCTGTAAGCGAGGACACCACACTTAATAAACAACAATTTATATCGGCTCTGTTTAATAAAACTAAAGACTACAATGCGATCTTTTTCTGTTATTCGTTTTGTACATTCTTAAGGATGAGAACCGCCACATATAATGATACTAAAATATGTATCACTTTCAAATTCAATAATCTTCCATGAGAGTTTAATACAATGCATGTCGTAAAGGAGTCCAAAAGAATCATTAGTTAAAAAACAATGATATTCCATATCTAAAAAAGCGAACTTATTTCCTACGAAGAATAATCTCGGAGTAAATAGATGCAAATTCTCCAGAATATTAATTTTATTTGAAATTTACTTTCCTATCAACCCTGCAGTTTATGTTTCTCTATCGGTGTGTTTTGCGTAAGCTGTACTTTTAGATAGATAGGCTTTTTTTTTCAAGTATATGAACTTATCAATTAATTAAATGGACACTCATATATGGACCACTTACATGATAAATTCTTAACAACTACTATATCAATCATAAGTAGAGCTAGAAGATGGCTCTAAGTTTAGACGACCAACAACCCATTATTCTTTGTAATAGTTATCCTATGGTCTAGCTCTTCTAATCTAATTCATACATTAATCATACTTGCCAACAATGCCTGTATAGAATAGCCACTTTGATACTGAGAAAAGCTTATTCCAAGTTAAAGAGCAAACGCTGTAAGAAATTGTTCCTTTCTGTACTTACACGTGACCTTTCTCTTCGATCCCCATCAGTTTCATGGCGCCACTGGTGACATGTTCTCGAGGGTTATGTTCGAAAGCCTAGTATAAAGTACAGAAATTATGAAACCAACAAGTAGTGTTTCACACAAACAATAGAACATTTTATTTGTGGTAACATTTATTTTATCCTTAGCTAATTGTTAATGTTTCGAGTACCGCATCTATAGTATGTCGAGTGGATGAGGAAAATTGAGTGAGTTCTTGTTAAAGGTTCGTTCATATTATTGGCCGTTCTATAAAAATATGACGATTGAGTTCTCTGTTTATGTCATTGGAGAATAACTGTTTGTTCGATCCGTTTGAACAACAAAACTGTGGCTTCGCAAAATTATATTTGTTCGCGATATATTTTGCTTCATTTAAATCATTTTTTTATCCTGAACGTTGCAAATTCGCATCATGCAGTTTTTCTGTTAAAGTTAAAAGAGTTTTCTCAATGGCATTCAAGATATTAGTTATATTTACTCAATCATTTGCATTTTTCTAAAGCATGCACTATTTCCTCTAACATTCTTACATTGAACACTTCGTGTCCACTTAACATTCATTCTCAACAAGCTGAAGTGGACAATGCCTACATTCACTATTACACTATTCAAGATAACATAAGATTTTAAGAAGATATAAGACAGTATGTCTTGTTATTTTTTATCTCTAAGTTAAACAAGTTAAATGGAGTGAAATAAGGTAAAACTTACTTTATATCTCCGGGTGTTGACCTTAATTAGGTAAGTATTGATCTTAGAGCTGGCCAGGAACGCATCCCTTTGAGCTCCATGGCCTGGTTCAATGTCATAGTCACCTTCAAGGTAGTCTTTAGTTGCCTCGCTGATATGCACGTGTCTGGAAACAAAAAAAAATTGAGTTTGAGGTTGTTGTTTAACGTTGAAATCCAGCACTATATAGGCTATATTATGTACGGGTTCAAAGATTAACGCCTGGCAGTTCAATGTGCTGCCACGCAGAGACAGTGTTGCGACCCCTGTCTTAGCACGTCAAATTATAATGACACCGACCCAAGGGATCTCGTACCCAACTGGTTGGGTCGGGGTCAGTGTAATGTGACCCACTAAGACAGGAGTCATGGCATCCCCAGGAAAAGATGTTTGTAATGTCAATAGTAAAATTTAAAAAAAATCATGGGAACCATACGCAAAAAAATATATTATAAAAGAACATCACCATCCGTATCTTCTCTAAATTTTCTAAGGTGGAAATGTGTCTAAAATGTTTTCGTAGGATCTTAGGTTAATATTTCATCGCTTCTTCTTATAACTGCATTTAATATAATGTTTTTCGACATGTTCCTCGTTTTTGCATCGTGCTTCCACAATATAATTCCATAATAAGGCAATAGCTATAGATGTCACCTTTGTCCTTTTTAATTCCTAAATCTCTGTTGAAACTTTCAATAATTATCACATTGAATATAAATAAAAGCTTTGCGATTCACGCAACGATACCTCATGACATATTCACACGCCTTAGGTAGGTATGAGGGTGTTTCTGAGGCAGTAATTATCATTCTGTCCCTCAATATATTCTTATACCCGCAACTAAATTGGAGAGCAACGTAAACACTCACCAATGGGTGTTGCTTTATTGCGAGAAAAGACAAGAAGAAATTTTTCCGCATCAGGTTCCCCTCTTATGTCCTCGTATGAATAAAGGTATGTAAAAACTCAAATGACTGGGACACTAACAGGTCATTATTGCTTCATTTAATTAGGGATTTTCGTTCAGCGAGAGTCACGGAACCCAATCAGAAGATAGGAACTTTGCTGTAGAGTTTCTAGTTTAGCGGTTATGCTTGGTGATTATCTCTCATGTATTCCAAAGTCGTGGAACAATTTTTCGCGATATTTCATATTTCCGAGTCTACGTGAACTATAATTATTCAACAATTGACCTGCAGCATGGACCAACTTTATCGAATCAACGTCACAGGCAGTATGTAAACAAGAAATGACTTTTACAAGTATTTGGACCCTTCCTTCATAACCTTCTACAACATTAAACAGCAAAAAAAATCCAATCTAAGTCAGTAGAGGCTTCCAATTCACTTTGCAATAAACGAAGAGGTCAGGACCGTTAGACATACTCGGTCATTCTAAGAGCTCCGTAAGTCTAGGACAGAGCCATGACTGAACCCTGATGCGTATTCCATTACCCATTATCTTATTTTTCCTTATGGGCCCTTGTCACCCTGCCACAGAGATTGCAGACTGGAGAACAGCACACCATACCTGTTACAGGTATCACGTGTTCGCTATAGGTCCCGTTATCGCTAGTCCCCTAGGCCTAATTGGCCAGACTCACCCTGGTAGACCGCCACTCTCCATGTGGTTGGCTAGCGTAACGTCGTTGGACCAGACGTCGAACTGCCACTTGTAGAGACCCAGCACACCGCAGTGCACGCGCCCGGAGTGAATGCCCACGCGCATATTAACGTTAGTGCCCGTGAGGTCGCGGACCAGTCTGCAGGACACAGGATGTCAATTTATTAGTATTATAATAATAATTAATAATAGTAATAATAATAATAATTAATAATAATAATAAAAATAATAATAATAATAATAATAATAATAATAATAATAATAATAATAATAATAATAATAATAATAATAATAATAATAATAATAATAATACACATTTGAATTTGAGTTATCGCTCTAAAAATTAGCAAGAAAATGATTCTTATTTATTGTTAGGAAAAGCTTAAGAGAAATAACAGTGCGAGCGGACAATTTACACATGCATACATAAAACACATTCATAGATAGCATCAATCTGATGAACGCGGTTTTTTTGAAGAGGTTAGTCGGAATGCTTTCAATCTTTCCACGAGAAATATCAATCTTGTTGGGAGTATCTTTGAATGCTCACACTGTTATTAAATATGATTTAAGGGTCATACTAGAAACTTGTATTTTTCAACTATATTTCGAAGCAGCTCGTATTTAAGTCGTTTGTTTAATTTTTTATATCGTTTTGTTTTCTTCTTATTCTAAACGTGAGCCGCAGTCTGAATGAACCATTAAAAATTGCGACAATCACATTATAAAAACCTGACAATTATAGGAGTTTTAGAGACACGCTGGACCGTATCGGTTTGTAATTATCTCTCGTTATCGTGTTTGAACCTTTCAGAAACGTTTCTTTGCCTCTATTTAAGAACATTATCAGAGAGGTAATCTTTGCCACTGGGATTACTAATGTTTCATTTAACTTTACTGTAAGTAGAAGTGGAAAAAATGCTTAAGATGTTAATGAACTTGTACCGCTCTTTATGCATTAGGAGTGTGGAGTTAATCATCTAAATGAATAATAAAATATAGACATTTTTACCATTATTTTTCATCATGTAAAAGAGGTCACGTGACTCAACACAACAATACCTTTTCTCTTTTTATAACAGTTACTGATCATCGTCGTATTCTGTGTACATTTTTATAAATTTCCCACAAAACCCAAATACAAAATACTATTGCTTCTAAAAAAAAATGAAAGAAGAAGAAGAAGAAAAAAAAAGAAAGAATAATAATTATTTTTTACAGTAAAGAATGTGGATTTAGAACTACAAATGAAAAGAAAGTGGCGCTTGATGTATACATAAACATAACTGCGTCTATTATTTTAGCTTTTTTTTTTCTCCTAAAGATGATTAAGATTGATTTGTGAACGTTTGTGCACCCACGTCTATCAAAAAATCCATTCAGAAAATGTGAAAAGAACATGGCTGTTCATTCGGGTCACAAAAAAATTAGTATAGTATTCTTTCATGAAACACTAACAATTGAAATCAATTCAAATAAAATGTTCCAGTGCCAAAACTGTTAGACCAAGTTTTTATCCTGTAGCCCTTGGGTAAAACATCGGTTTTCGGCGTAGAAGGTCCATGGTTCGAACCCCGCTCTGGCGACTCGCCCCCACTGACTTGTGTCTTTTTAATTTTACCGGCTTAGACAGAGTCATGATATCCCCGCACTGTATCTGTGTGGCAGCACGTATACTTGTCAGACGTTAGTCTTGGGACTCGTCCAAAATATAGCCTAATAATGATGACGTTGAAACCACAAACCACTAGAACTCTCTATTCAATTATGATCTACAACTAGGTTTACTTCAGAAATGCCTCGCGACCTGTAATAGTTAGCCATAATGCAAAACAAATTCGGACCTGACAGGTGGTTTAGGTGGAGTGTTATAACAGAGGGATATCAATAAATTGCTTTAAGGTGTACCGTCTTGCAATACTTCTTTGATAAATATGCAGTCAAAGAAAACTAAGTGGGGATTTCAAAATGTAACCAATCATATTTTATTTTTACCCCTTTTATAAATCATGACCAATAAAAAATTAATGTTTTAAGGATGTACAAGGGTAAAAAAATGATGAGGAAACCCCTATATTCGAGTATCATCATTATGACGTTATTGTGACGATTCAATTAATAAATGTGTTGTTTTTTTATCTAGCAAAACGGGTTCCAAGCTTTTGTTTCAACCGTTAACAAATTTTTTAAAGTTTGTTATCAACTTTTGAAGCATGTCAAAGTTTCGGAAATTGGCATTGTGTCACACAAAGAATATCGAAGTTTTACTGCTGGTAAAAAAGAAAGGTCACATTTTAAAGTATACCATTTTCTTTTGCTGATGTGTTTTTGCTAAATAAGCATCGAAGCAAACAACCATTATGATTCGAGACTGTCACTGTAGTGTTTTGCTGTTTTGTTGTCGTTGTTGTTTTTTTGTTTGTTTGTTTTTCTTTTACATAAAAACGAAATGCAACAGGCTGCATAGATTTCAAGGCCACTTGGTAGTCTTTTTTTATATTTTTTCCATTGGTTTTTCACCCCTTTGCACTGAAAGTCATAATTGCCTTATACTTTTGAAAATACAACTCACGCACACACTCCCCCAATTCAAATACTCTTCAACGGGCTCGAGAAAATCAAATCAATCAGCGATTGTTCTAATTCATATTTCTCACGTCATTTTCACAAGCTGGGGTTGCAAAGGTCTGCATAATCCATTAGAAGAAAAAGAAGAAGAAGAAGAAGCGAATGTTCCAATTCATAATTCTCACGTCATTTTTAGCAGCTGGAAATACAAAGGCCTGCATAATTCGCTAGAATAAACTTTTACCATAGAGACGGTTCGATTTCTTCCTGGCAGGACAATTCATCAAGGCGCGTCCGGTAAAAATGTAACAATATATCGATCACTTCTTAATTAATGCTAGAAGAAATGCTTTATTGTGAATGTGAATGAAAGGCTTGTAAAGAAAACACAAACGACTTCAAAAGGTCAATCAATGACTAATGAACGGGAAATTTGATGACCTGATGCCCTGCATTTCCCTCTCACATCGCCAAGAACAGACAAAGGTTTGGGTAGCAAGGCTGATTAAGTCTGAAATGCTGAGTTCATGGGTTTTTGTCACTACAGAATGTTTTTGCTGTGCGTGCGATATGAATGACTGGTTCAAGATAAACACAGCTCGGAGCCTGACATTAATTGATTTCTTTGATTATTTCTAGGAATATAATAATGTTTACCATTTGTGTCCATATGATATAGGTAGAAGCATTTAATCGGTGTATTTCACGAAACAACGTTATTGTAAAAAACGACCGTTGTCGTTTTGAACCCAAAAAGTTGCTGTCGTTCTTTCTTAATTAAAATTTCCACCGTTCTTTTTTAATCCGGAAAAATTTCACCATTCTTCTGTCCAGATTAATTACCATTCTTCCTTTAGAGCCTGAAACGATACCGTGGGTTTTGGGTTCTTCGTTAAACATTTATCTTCTTTATGACTAACACCGATGCCATTAACAGGAGAGTAAGATGTCTTTTTTTGTCAATGTCCCAAATTTCGGTTCACATACTGAAGTTACAAGTCGTCCGTCGATAAAGATTGAACCCGATTTAAGACAGAGGGCACTGAGAGTCGGCCCAATTCAGGTTTATAGACGCTTGGAGCGTCATCTCTTAAAAGGGTCGATAATTATTTTCCAATTGCATATCAACACCACCCATTGTTACTTACTTGATTACTTATGGCTGTGGAACGTCCCAATTCATTGTCTGTGACACCTCGGCAGCCTTCTCGATCCATTACACCACCCATTTTTTACATTTAAATTTAAGATAATCATCTTAAATTTTTCTCGGATTGAAAATATTATTCCTATTAAGAGATAACTGTTGATTGTAAGGCGAAAGAACCCCATTGATACGCAAAATGTGCCTGGTTACATTATACTGACTTTGACCCAAACAGTTGAAATTTAAACGCTGCGGTCAGTCCCGAGGCACAAAGGCCTTTCGACTCAAAGCTTCGAATCCTACCATTGAGCCACTGCCCCTTCAGCCTGGTGCCTAAAAATTTAGAGGTAAAGCACCAAGTAACCTTAGACTTCTCGGTGGCTTTCTTTTCCCACCTTGAGATCTCACCACTCCACCCAAAGTCGAGCGATGTAAACAGTGCGATAAACTATCTTTAAATCTTTAATCTGATGCCCTGGCGACTCATAAGTCCAAGAAAGCAGTAGCAAAACAATAATAAGATATTATTTTTAGGTCTCAAATGGTGGTCACCGATTTCCCACAAAAACAAACAAGTGTGTTTATTAGACAAAATTCGTTTCAAGGTAAAGTCTTAATCTATTTTTGTAAAGCATTATAGAGTACAACAATAACTATTGTTCTCACCTTTTCGTTCAAATACTTCATAACTTAAGAACCCCAATTATTTCCAATAATTTAGTTAATGACCAAACCACCATCGCGAACTTCATCTTACTATAGATTTTTCGCGTTCTACTATCTATTCATAGCAGTTCTCTGTATTGAGTCCCGACTCAGTTATTACTGACATTAAAGGGTAAACCAGCGATGATCATCATTGTAACGCTAGACACAGGATTTTCGCTCATCACCGATACACAAAGCAACTTGGAGGAAATCTGAGAAAGCAGTGCCGTCGCGATTCAATGCATGGTAATGTTACCATAAAGCGAGCTTATCGATTCCTTTGTTTAGAAATAGTTTATTATCATTAATGGCTTAGGTTTATGAGGGGAAAAATGAAAGGTTTCCAAATATATTGTAAAAGCGCTCGTTACTGAATTTAATAGCACTGCTTTTAGGGCTTGCTCGAAATGATATCAGATGATAATGAGTGATAGCTGTGATTCAATAAGTCTTGGATCCTGTCCACAATATAGCCTATATAGTGCTGACGTTCGACGTTAAACCAACTTAACACAAATCTTCACCCGTTCGTGTCCTTTGAGACAATATTAACAATGTACTTTTTCTTGAATGCTATATCTCTCTTTAAAAGTAGGCTCTATAATATAGATGTAGAACTGTATTTATAAGCTCTTATTGAAAAAATATTACAAGCATTGTTACATTGTTCAAGCAATCTTTGTGAATCAACTACGGAGATGATTATTGCAAAAAAGTACATTTCATAATTATAAAGATCTAACTCATGTTATAGTTATGAATACATTATCGGTAGAACTGACATGCATGTTAAGGGCATTATATCGAAACATGATCCATTGCGTTCTAATTTCAAATTCAGCATAATAATGTCTACTGTTATATGAATAATGGAGATGGCTAAAAAGTACTTCAAAGTTCTATCGATCGTCATTGTATTTATTTCTAGTGTTTAGGTTATCAGAATACTGATGGCAGCGAATCTAGCTCATGATCTACTTCTTGCATAAAAAGTCAAGTCAGTGTCTTGAAGCACGCTTACATAAAACATAATTAAAGTAAAGTTATAAAACGTAAAACAATTTTCGTCTCCAAGAGTACTTTACATGACCATTATGTGTACCCAATGCTCCTACAATAACAATACGTAGAAAGACAGTTAATGCGGAATCCTTCAAACTTTCAAGAGCGGATCAATTTAAAATAAGATCCTCCCTATCCCTGAACAAGACTTTAACCTCAAGATTGTGTATAGCTTGCTTGTGTCTTTCTCTCCTCTAAAGAAAAACACGCGACCATCTAATGAAGACTAGACCCACTTAACTGAAGACCAGGAGCCGTAAGTACAACGTCGCGGTTGCTTAAGACAGGTCGCAAGCCTTCTTTATCGTCTGTTCTTACGATGAGTTGGAGCTACCGCAACGTTGTACTTACCGTCCCAGATCGCCTTACCCGGCCAAGGCCCAAGCTTAGAGAGTGATACCGATACGTTCGTTGAAACAACTGAGTCTCCTTCAAAGTAAACTAGTGTCGGGCTCGGCTTGAAAAAAGCTACAGGATTTTCTTTTACAAGGCTTCAAACATGGGACCACAGTTACAAGAGGTATAAGTATCCAAACGGAACCTCAGCACGCGAGGTGTAGGTAGCGCTTCAAAATCAATTGTTCCAAGGAGGAAAAACATTGTCAATGACCACGTAAATGGAGCAATGACTACTTTGCTAATTTAAGAAAAGTTCATACAAACAACACTAAGACAATAACACTGAGAGGGAAAAAGTGAAAAATTCAATATGTTGCATAGTTTTGTAGAAACATTGCGCTTATTGTAACTGTGTGTGTGTGTGCGTGTGTGTGTGCTGTTTATCAGCGCCACAAGTTAAAGTCAGACGTTTTCCAATATATCTTTGAAATCAAACTCTTCCTCAGCAAAGGGAAAATAGATAAAATGGTACAATAAATGTAATCAAGTGATATTACATTTGCATGAAAGCTTCTTTGAGGAAAAAAACGCCGATACCTCCAATACCACTACCACCGCAAAAACAATAATAACAACAACAACAAAAACAACAACAACAACAACAACAACAACAACAACAACAACAACAACAACAACAGCAACAACAAGAATAACAGCAACAAAATCTAAGCAAAATCAACGAACACATTCATGTTTTTCTTAACACTTTTCCGGTCCCTGATGTTACAACACTTTTATTTCTATGTCCATAGCTATGTTGAACCACTCCACGTTTTGGTATTCATGTGCACTGGGTGAAACCTATTTGCACTATATTTTTTACTGCGTTTTTAAGCCCTTTTTTATATGCCTCTTTGTCAAATATGACAACGTATAGGTGAAAAAACAGAGAATCGCCTAACATGAATAGACACGCAAAACAAAACAAAACGCGAGTGCACTGTTTTACTTCATCACAGACAATCGTAATGAAAAGTGTACAAGTTTTCTATGCGAAAAATTAGATCAGACAGCTTTTAAACTAATTGGAAAAAATCAGCGCTTGGTATTCATAACGGGTTGATCCGATTGACTATCGATAATGTCCCTAGCCAGTGTATCATCGGTACAAAGGCGTTTCGTCGCCTACTAAAACTAGAGTCAAAATGGTGGAAAAGTGAAACAATTGAAAAAACCGAAAGTCGACCAAGCACAAAATTTTGTTGTAGTGGAAATGAACCATCTCAAGTCCTCTTTACTAAAATTCCTTATCAGTGAACGGTTAGTTGGCTTTCTGTTATTTTCAAACTCCACCCTCATGTTCACTTCTCGCTAGAATGCTTGATAAAGAACCTTGAGACAATTCCTTCGGGGATGATAGACCAGAAAGGATTACAACCTTAGGCAGAGAATGTAATTTCAAAAGAATTATGCGGCCTACGCATGCCCCTTACTTAGATGTCATAGGCTTTGGCCAGTAATAACAACCAGTGTGAGTATCCAGTGATCTTGTAAAAAGAAAATTGTACACTTGACTATTCTTTCCTCGTACATTTTCCCTATTTGAACAAAATAGCGTTGTTATCTTTTATATTTGATTTAAAATGTTAGCCCACTTGAACAAGTACAAATAATAACATTATCTAGATAACTATATATTTACAAACAGTTAAATTTTTTGGCACGAATGTTTACCAATAATATTCGCTTTATAACTAAGCTAGATACTTAAAAGCAAAACAAAAAAAAATCAAAAGAAAACAAACCAACAACATAAACAACCCGTAAGCCGATGAAGTTCACTATACGAGAATTGTTCTTGAACTCAGAAATAACAATCACAGAAAATTTAAGACTTTAGTATATTCATTCAAACCAAGATAACCCCTAGAAGATCTATTCTCTCAGGCTGAAGCGTCTTTGAAGCATCTTTATGTTCTAGGGCCGTAAGCCGTAAGTACAACGCTGTGGTAACTTACAACTCGTCTTAAGACTTATTATTCGCATATATTAAGATTAGTTGTAAACTTACCGTTACATTATATTTTTGACCCCCTCGTTTTTTAATCCGCCCGTTTGATCATTTTTGCAACATTAAAAATATGTATAATAATTATGTTCTTTGAAACTATGTTTGTCCAAAAACGTTTTCCTCTTCTCGCAGTTGAGTTCAAAAGGAAGTACCGGGCAATCATTAAGTAAAATCTGTTCATTGCGTTCTTTATAGTTCAACTTCAAGTAAAAGTCGGACAATGGAGCTATTTCTTAAGTAACTTTATATAAAAACTATAGTCATTTCTAACTGCAGGGGAGGTTCATACTTAGATTAAGAGCGCTTTACATATGTTGAATTCTTTGATCTCTAGGCAAAGTCGGCTTAGGAACGTTAAGTCAACATTGTGATAATAAGTAGTATAAATAATCCTGTTTTTATTTTTTTCTGGTAAAGTTAAAAAAAATTTTGATATTATTTTTACGGAACTATGATACTTATGATTATTATATTTAAAAAAGAAATTGAGGGTACTTGAAATGAGATGTCGCAATAAGTTACTTCCCTTTAATGGAAGACATCAAAGATGTTCGACAAGCAAAAACGCAATAGTGTCCCTTGTTTTACTATTGCGCGTTCTGTGTTCTCTTTCGAAGACTAGAACGAGGCGTACCGATACACACTGCTAAATCTTCTTGCTTGAAACGCAAACTTGACCCTAGCTTAGAATTCATTTTTCATCACTTATATGTTCTTGATGATATACCGTCGACAAGGATTTGTCAATCTGGTGCTGACTTCTTTTTTAACTAATAATCGTCACTTTTTTGTTGCTTATTTCTATATCTTTTTTTCTACTCTGTGTTTTTTTTTTTATGCTTCTTCTAAAGTTTAGAGATCTTTCTACGTTTTTTGGTATATATAACTACATTCTCAACGTTTAAAAAAAAAAAATTCACTCTTGCAAAATTAGATCATTATCTTTTAGAGATAGGAATATTTTCGGTATTCTCAATTTCTCGCTGACTTTGGTCAACGGTAATTAGATTAGTGCAATTCCCCACTTAGAAAGAGCCACGTTAGCATTTCTAGGCTGAATAACACTGCTCAATCTTCTTTGACGCCCTTTTCTACTAAAATTGCCTCTAAATGGCACCAGGCAGTTGACAGGCAATAGCACCATTAAGGCTTTACCCCTAACAATATAAGAGAATACGCTCAAGGGCATACGAGCCTTCAAATCCCGTCTCCTTGTTTCTATACAAATTTCGCCTTGAAAATTTGCGTGTTTAATTTTAACTCATCTTGAAGTTAAACCTATTAACTAGTCAGATGGTTTATTGGGTCAATGAAACAAACATTATTAGTACTTGGGAATCGTGAACGTTTTGACACGTCTAAGAAAATTCAATTGCTATGACAGCGGAAGAACTAAGGATCTGTAATAATTATGAGAAAGCCTGGAACGTTGAATGGGTGATTTGAGTGCACATTATTTCCAGTGCAATTTCTACAAAACGAAATAAAAACGCCCACATAATAACAAAGAAAATTTATGTTTTTCTTAAACAGTGTTTGACATTTAATAAATGACAGGCAATACCAATGAAGTTAACGGTCAAGCTATGATAAATTACAACGTGAAGTGAATGTTTCGTACAGAAATACAATGCTGTTAACAGGATATATTTGTTAACACGCTTTTTTGCAATATATCTGCCTGAGGTTTCATTCCAACTGCAGTGAGTGGGCAAAGTTAAAGGGCTGTATATAATAACTCTAATAGCCGAAAGAACATCCATGGTTTAGACTATGGATGAAAACTACAGAAAGCAGTTTCATCGTCGTAACTAAGGAAGTCTGGGTAATTTCATATGCCAGTGTAAATTATCTTTGACCTCGAGTTGTTTCACACCAGTCTTGACTAAGTGGATCGCCTTATCTGAACCTAACGTCTAACCTGGACCAGCCCTATCTTTGTTAATCCTCGTGCGGTACCTTTGGCGGTTGCAAGGTCGTAATCTAAAAATCGATCGGAGATAATTGTCCACTGAGCTGAGCATTCTCTTCAGGTCCCTTTGCTCGCAAACCGCAGCCAGCGGAACTGTATAGACTTTGCGGCTCACATACGATAACGGATGAAGTAATCACACCTTTTAGGTTGTTAGTTTTCTAATCGCGCATTGGCTCCGTAACTCTAGGCTAGAGCTATGTCTGGACGCCGGTGCAGATTCCCTTAACCAACGTCTTCGTCGTGTTGAGGGCCCGGTAATCGCACGGCATGTTGTTCCTCTGCCACGGAGCTTGGAGACTGGAGAGCAGCGCAGCACACCTGTTATCACGTTTCCGTCTTGGAGAAAACGATTGATTTTTTTCTCTACCGAAAATAGCGCAAGTCTTGCAGACCGTTGCATCCCACTATGCGATCTTGTTACCGCTGCTGCGACCGGTAATTTTTGTAATGGGTTGGTGAACCTTCATTCCTCTTTTGTATTCAGCACCATGACTACAAGTACAACAATAACGAGATCCATTGTTGTGTTTAATTTCACTGCTACAAAAATATAATCACTGTTGAATGTACTTCTGGAAATACTACAACTGCTACAAAAACAATAACATTTAATGCTAATACTTCTACTACTACTGCTACTACCACCTCTACTACTACTACTACTACTACTACTACTACTACTACTACTACTACTACTACTACTACTACTACTACTACTACTACTACTACTACTACTACTACTACTACTACTACTACTACTACTACTACTACTACTACTACTACTACTACTACTACTACTACTACTACTACTACTACTACTACTACTACTACTACAACAACCGCTGCTGCTGCTACTATCACGTATAATTGTATATCCTTTCTATTGCTCTACTATAATTGACACTAAGACTGGAACAGGACATTGATTTTAAAAGGTTGTTATCTTCTCTGTTTTTTCCTCTTGTTCACGTTGTGTTTCTTCTTATCAATTTCTTTACTTCGCTTTGCAGCACTTTTTAAAAAATTCATTGCAATATTTTACATATCCTATTGAGTGCATAAAAGCTTAGCAAGAAAACAATGTGCTGTTGTTTGGCTGCACAAATTAACCTCAAGCAGATCATCTGTTAGAAGAGAGCAATGATTTTTTTCGTCTGAATAGAATGGAACTATAATTCAAACTCGAAACACTATTTTTACCCTATAACATGCTGCTTCATTCACTATTTCAATTTAGCAACGCTGAATCATGGTAATTTTGAACACAATAATTGATGCCTTGACATTTTCAGTAATGTAAACAGTTTTGTTAATATAAAGATTCCCGTAATTTTTGTTATTAGTTGAAGATAATTGTTTTAACATAACATAGTATTTCAAAGAAAGTTTTGTATTGCTGGCAGATGGAACCGTGTTAAAATTATTCGTCTATATCTGTATTTTGTTATTGTTTTCAAAAGTATAATCGAGCAATCTCAATAAATACACACTAATGATGGCGGGAGAGTGCGGCAATTTCGCACTTCAGAAAGAATATTTATATTTCCCGATGACATTTGGAGACATATTAAACGTTTCCATACCCAGCAAAGATATCTAGTTAATCGATTATTATTGTTTAACCTCGGAAACAGAATAAACTCAAAACAATGCTTTGTTATCAAGATTTAAACAAACAAACAAAACATTAATGAGACGTAAGTTTCGGAACCTAAATTGCCTTTCTGGAAAAAAAAATGAGAAAGAAAGCCTTTTCCCTAAACTATTATTGGTTAAGGTAATACACCCCAACGTTAATGGTCCTTTTTCTCTTGTACGATAAACCCGCTATCTGTTGAGAAAGCGAAGAATTCCTGCCTAAAACATTTAAATTAAATTCCCATGCTTTTATTTTCAACAATTTGGTCTTGCCGATCGAAAATCAGTTTTACAGGACATAAATGATGATTCTACCCTCTTATCGTTAGATTGTCTCCATTATTTTTAACCACGGGTCAACCTACAAGGAAACATTCTAAATGTACTGAGAATGTCAACTGTATTCAAATTATCAAGAATGCTATTTTGTCGTCTTAAATTTGCGTATGTGCATTAGAGAACGTGCGAGGAGAGTCGAGGACGAAGCGCTGATGTCTAAGTAGTTTTAATTCCCAGGAATGAGGCACTAATTCTCCATGTTAGAATTAAAATAGCACCTTTCTCCCTTGGTTTAAACAGCGGTGGTGTTTACCATACTGAATTTATATCGCCATAACGGATGTTTTATCAATGGACGCCGTCTCGAACTTGCTTCCTCTATGTTCATTCAAAGAAACAATAATTGAAAATACTTGTTGGTAACTAGTCACGCCTCAGTATTGAAAGTCTTGCAATGAAAAGTAGAAAGAACTAGATCTAATAATGCCGATGGCTTTCGAAGTCTGTGCTAGAGTAGATAGGTGCCAATCTAGATCCTTTATCTAAAATGGAGGAGCATGTTAATACAATTAAAGAATGAATTTAGTACTCATCGACATAGATCTAAACACATGTTTTTAAAATCTAGAGCTAAGTTTTCAATAGCGTCTATGATGTGATTTATAATGTACAAATGATTGACATCCACATAATTAATTATGTGGCTATTCAAATATAGGCCTAAAAGAAATAAGCTTTCTTTAACGTCGACAATAAATTCCCCAAAAATCTTTTATTATGGAATCCCGGTCATGTCTACGCGCTCACAACAGAGTGAATACACGGATAAACACAATGAGAAAATTGTATGAAAATGCAAAGGCATGCAAAACTGCGTCTGGAAAAGGATTTTCGTTCAGACAAGGCAGGGGGACAATAGCTTTAAAGTTTTCAAAGCAAAAGACGACGTATATTTATGTATGGTTTTGCTAAAACATTTGAATGTATTCTCTTCCAAACGCTAATCTTCCATAAATGTGGGTGCATGTATTTACATTCATTGTTACATGAGGGTAAAGTAAAGCAAGAAACAATCTCCTAAACTTTAGCTGTCCATTCCTTGAAACTGCATAGAAAAGAGAAGATAAAGTGGAATGCATGTAGTTCTATACGTTGTGGAAATGTATAACAGGCACGATTTTGAAATCAGTTTCTATTTTACATTGCTGCTTTTTTTTCAAAAAGACGATTAAAATAATGCCTGTTGATTGAAAAAATAAAGGCTCAGGTGCTCCATGGTATGAAGAAAGTATTTAGTGACATGGATTATGATTCAATCTTTAATAGCAGATAACAACATATATAAACAGCATGCTCGAAGTGTTTCTTGGCTGTGGCTTCTGAACACCGGTCTCTCCGTGAGACTTCCGTTGTAAATGTATCTAAGTAAAAAAAACTAGACTGGCGGCAAGCCTTTAACATAAAAGGGTAAGCTTCTAATAAAATTGATCATTATTGATCTTGTATTTTCAAAAGGTCGATGATCTATTTTTACTAATTGAGACAGTGCACAGCGCACAATAGCTTTTTTGCAGAGGGACAATAAACGCAAATGGCATGAATAAGCTTTGGAAGTGAAACATGTGATGGGCGGAGATCAGTGCAAACAGGTACAAAGAATCTAAAATAACAAGATATTGATTAAAGATAATCAAGAAAAAAGGGGTAAAAGTAGTCATGGGAGTTGGAATAGGGTTATATTGCTTTGTAGTCAGAAAGGAAAAGCCAGAGAGAGCGAGAGAGAGAGAGAGAGAGAGAGAGAGAGAGAGAGAGAGAGAGAGAGAGAGAGAGAGTGGGAGTGAGATAATTAGAGAATTGGAGAGATGGATAGGGGGTTGGAGGGAGAGATGGGGATATAGAAAAATCTACGTGTGGAAGAGAGAGTGATAGAAAGATATAGATGGAGAGGGGTGGCGGAGAGATACAGAGACAGACACAGTGTATAGAGATACATAAAGCGTGAGCAATTTCTTGTTAACAGGTTGTAAATATTTCCGTTTTGTTGACAACGAAAGCTATAAAAAAATGAAAGTCAGCACGATGGCAATAATATTATTTTAAACTGAAGTAAAATGGTAATAAGTATCTATCTAAAATACTTGAAAAAAATACGGTCATGGTTAAAATAATTAACAGCACAGATGGCAAACAAAACATTTTTTTTAATCCAGAAAAAAATCTCTGTAAAGTTTGCAGTAAAAATGCCTTTGTTTAAAGCAAAGATTAATTCTTCCTGGTTTTTTTCCTGGTGTATTTTTTATAATATATGAAAAGAATAAGATGCGACAAAGTTTCCCTGACAAAGATGGCTAATCCTTTAACTGCAACAAAGGAAAAAAAATTGCTTTGTTCTTGGTCGAAGGATTACAAACCAAGCCTTAACATGTAAAAATTTGTAAAAAATATAATACATTTTTTTTCAAAAATATTTTCTTTGCATATTTTTTTCCTTTGACGTTGCTAGCTTGCGCAAATAGGAAGATTAGAAGAAAATGCTTGCAGATGATAATTAACCTCTCTTGATAAAAGTTTTTTTTTCAATCCAGTCTTTTGTTAAAAAACAGAATATATATTTGTAGTAAATTTGGTTTCCAAGCGAATGCTATAAACAAACACAAAAAAGAGGGGGGTGGGATAATAATACAATTTTTTTTTAATTATATAAGCACTATTAAAATACAAGTAGGATAGCACTATGTAAATTCAATGTGGGAAATAAACGTAGAATAATGGATTTAATGAACTTCATCGACAGAGAAAGATAATTTTTAGACAAAAAATAGCATGAAATAATAATGTGAACATAAACATACCAAAGTGTGGTTGTTTTAACAACAAAATTTTAAGTGAAGGAAAATCTATAGTTATTTTTTTTCTACGCAAATACCAATGGTCCTACAAGTTTTATTCAAGAATTTTCGTGAAGATTTGTCGAAGTATAGGTTGAAATTATTTACAGAGTGGAGACATATCTAGTCCCTGTCTCATTACGTTTTCTCAAACAGTTACGATGGGATTTTAAATAGGGTGATCCTTTAACACCACTCATTTGCATACACGATCAAAATTATCAACACTTTTCTTGTATCATTAGTGATTATAGGTACAGAGACCAGGGGAAATGGAACGGGACGAGAGGAGGATAGGAGGGAATGGGGGGTTCAGAGAGGTATGAGGGAGTTGTTGTTGTTGTTGTTGTTGTTGTTGTTGTTGTTGAGTTGGTTTAACGTCCAACATCAGCACTATATAGACTATTTTGTGGACGGGACCCAAAACTGACGTCTGACAATTTTATGTGCTGCCACACACGAGACAGGGCGGGAATACCATGACTCCTGTCTCAGTCGGTCACTTTAAACTGACACCGACCCAACCAGTAGGGAGTGCATTCGCCAGGACTCGAATCCGGACCTTTTGTGTCGAAAGCCAAAGTTCTACCCAAGGGCCACCGCCCCCCCCCCCTCCCATATGGGAGGGAGAGGGGTGGGACAATGAACACTATTATAACAGAGTGAGAGGACAAGAGGACGGGTGGAGAGCTATATCTCTATAATGCCAGGAAGGATGTCTGGTGCAACCAGTGCATAAAACCCCTGAAGGTATTGCATTGATTTTTCCTCGAGCATGGATAGCACTTAGGCACCTTCGAGAGGATAGAGGACCACGAGAAGGAGAAGGGGCGCATCTCTAACTATCGTCTCCAATAAAAAGCGGGGCATAATGGGATGTACATCAAGCTATCACAGTTTACCGACATGGAGTTTTTGTGATGCTTCAAAACTGTGTTTGCAAAGCTCTTTGGTGGATTGAAGGAACATTCTAATGCTGAATTTAAAGGCAGGCAATAACCGTCGCAGAGTGCTTTATCAGCAATCATGGATCGAATTACGGATTCCATCATGCATTTCATAAGAGCTCGATATCCTGACTTGGTTCCAACTGATAATGTGTAGTTTAGTAAATATAAATAAATATATAAATAGTTTAATAAATGATAATAACAACATCGATGCATTTAAATTAGATTAAGAGCATACAGATATTTCATGCTACATGATTGTACTGATTCAATTGTTTGAATTCATTTGATTAAAAAATAAATATTTTGTTCATTATTTTGTGAAATAAAATATTCTATGGTCTCTTGTGTGTGTGTGTGTGTGTGTTATGAGGGAGAGGATTATTACTTAATATTTACTTTAAGATTGGACTTTATTTTGTGAAGTTATTCCTAAATGACGATAGATTAAGAATCTCTCTATATATTTCTACTTTCTAAAAAACTACTATATGAGATAAATTTAAATAAATGGTGAACTATTTTTTTCCAATTTTGAAATATAACAAGAAAAAACACGAGGCGTTCGTTCTACGCTGGTACCTAACCATATGAGATAGGCAGTCTGGGAGAATGAAGGCCCAATTTGATTTTCTCTCTTTATGTCCAGGGAATTGCTGTAATAAATTTTCAGCAAGATAGTCTTACGCTCTTAGACTTGATGGGGGAGTGGAGCTACTAACCTCAGGGCCGAGTGATGTATTGACATAGCAAAATTAATGCTAATAATACCAAGTGATAGGCGAAACAGGAAAGGGAGAGTGAGGGGCACACAATTTCAGTGAATGAGAGACACAGAGAGTGAAAGAAAGAGAAAGAAAGACAAAGACGCACTGAGAGAGTATGAGAGATTCGAATATATAGAGGGACAGGCAACCAGACAGACAGAAAGTCAGAGTCGGAAGCGGATGCACATAAACAGTCTTGCGTTATATCTAGTTGGAGATTTAGTGAGGGAGGAGGGGAGAAAAGAGAGTAAGAAAGAAAATAGAGAATTGAACAGTGACAAATTAATTGCTATTTAGAAAACAGGAGAGTAAAAAGAAATTTATGCGAGAGAACATTTTGGAGGACTATCATTAATGCCACAAAAACAGAGATATTGGACTCCCTTGTAGTCACTAGATCAAATGTGAAGGAAATTCTAGAGTTAACGAAAAATTATCAGATAAACAAAGTATCTACTGCAAATAAGGGAAGTCAAAACTTTAAATATTATAGCGTCAAATAAACCCATTTTGCAAGAATAAAATTTTGTAAAAAAAAAATGTATAAAAGCTATTTCAAGTCTTTGCACTCTAATACCCTCAATGGAACATTTTACTCAAAAAGCTTTTCAGTATAATTTGGGTTCCATGTAAATATAGGCCTAACTCTTACTGTCTTTTATGCCCACTGCCTAAAATAGAAAAACTTAGTATTGACACATTAGATCTACGCCTTTTACAGGGTTCCGATGATAACTGTTTGGTGACTTCCCTTCAATGAGAAATATATTTTTAACCTCATCTGTTGAAAGATCGTGAGTTTTGCTTTATTAGCTTGTCACACATTTGCCTTAACACATAGCCACAGTAATAGTTAATGTTATTGCGTTTTGTTACTGGGGATTTTAGGTGAGCCATTTTTGTAGCTAAGGATATGTAAGTTCCTAGCCAAATATAATTTCAAACTATGCATGCCACATATAATTTGACACCAATAGCTGTTTGAAGACCCTGCTTATATACACACCACAGGGTAAATAATACATGTCAATAAAACTTTTATTTATTCTGAAAATCAAATTGGAATTACATTAAAGTTACTTTCTATTTGTAGTCTTTTCCTCGGACCCAGGATATCCAAATTTGATGTGTTGATTATAGACCTGGTTGTCACCTATGACAGTTCACTGGCGATGCAATAATATAGTTGGGGAAACAGACCATATGCCTCTCGTATCATTCTGATTTTTAACTTCCTGCAGATGTCTTTGCTTTCTGAGTTGTTTATCCAACGAAGCAAAGCTCTTTGCCAACTTAACGTCTCCTGGTTGGTCAACCAGGGACTTTTGATTCGAATTCCTTTGCTCTGCCAATTCATATATTTCGACTAGCCAACTACCGTTACAATAACCAAGATGTCCCTTTGAACACTGTTTCATTTCAGAGCATTATATTAAACTCTAACACCAAGTCAAAAAAAAAATATTCTTTGAAAAAAGTACATCGCATATGGTCTACATGGAGTCCACTCAGTCCAGGGCATTGTTTGTACAAGGAAAACATACATTTGCCCATTGATCAAGCTGTGACGCACAGTTAATTGTGGACATTTTAGTGACAGCATTGCAGGTAAGGACAGACAATCAATGTGTCTACTGAGTGATGTTAATCGCAAGAGAAATGAACGCGACCACTCTGGGTAAACAAAAATAACTTGTCATTACAGTTACAAAATAATTCGTTATAAAGAAAGGCTGATGAATATGTACTTTTAGAGCTATTCAGAGAGCCCATAATAGAAAAACAGCGAAGCGCCATCCAGGTTAAGTATATCGACAATGTTATCTTTTGAGAAGAAGATTGTAGAAAAATACGGCAAAATTATTTATTTACAAATACTTTTATGAATTTCGACAAAGCGTGAACAGAGGTTTAGGCGACTGCGTCATAAACAATCCATATATAGGATTATCATTTTTTTTACCTTCGTGATAATACGCTATATAAAAGATTAACAAATATATTAGGGTTTTACAGAATGGTTGACACACTTTTATTTCGTGAGAGGTTATTATTGCTTTTACTTTTCGGGAAAAGCAAAATCGGGCGAGTCATCATTGGTCTTTGCTAAATATTTTATTAACTACAGCGTGTGATAATCTAAAGAATAACAGTAATGTTGTTCTTCATATTGTTAATCCAACCATATTGACAGGATAATAACGTCATTTTATTTATAGTCACAAATACTGTGAGGGAAGTAATAACATTTTATATTATCAGATCGCATCAATTTTACGTATCGATCCACTACATGGTGCAAGTAAAGGGTCTGTTATAGGGATGAATATTTTGTTATTCATAGAACTTATCTCAAATAACTGAAAAGGCATACTATATGCATGGCGAATACATGAAGCATAGATTAGTTTAATAGCTTCCCACAGCAATGCGGCATTGAATGGGCAAAGTAAAGCAAAGGCAATGTTGAATGAATTTTAGCTCTGTAGAAAAATGACAATTGGTCAAATTAAAAACCTCTCGTTTAATTCATAACAAGAACAAAAAAACAAACACCTTATGAACACAACAGATCCTCTTCGAGGCAGAAAAAACTAGGAGAGATAATTTCAGTGGAAAACTCACGCGATGGCTTCCACCATGTCCAGCCCCATCTCGACACAGCAGTGGGCGTGGTCGCGCCTCGGCTCGGGCATGCCGCTCACGCAGTAGTAGCAGTCGCCCAGCAGCTTGATGCGCAGGCAGTGGTTCTCCGTGGCTAGGGAATCGAACCGGGCGTACAGCTCGTTGAGCAGCTGCACTAACTCCTGGGCCGTGCATGTGGAGGAGAGCGCCGTGAAACCGCAGATGTCGGCGAACAGGATGCTGTTGGGAGAGAATAAGAGAGAGAGAGAGAGGTGGCGACAGAGACAGGGGGAGGGGGAGGGGGGGGGGGAGAGAGAGAGAAAGAGGGGTTGATTAATTATTGATCTGATTTTAGGTTAGACAAATATCGGAATGTTTAACCATACATAGAATGGCGACAGCACTGGTCTCAAAACACTAGAAACATTTAATTTGACGTATCAAGTAAGAAGCAGGGATAACTAAAAAGGTATAGAAGTAACAACTGATAAAATAATCACCAATATGACTAACGGACTGAAGAAAAAATAAACCAAGGTATTTTAACATATAAAACTTCTTCAGTGCACTGTTTTGGTGTTTGAGACTTGACAAAAATCAGAAAGTTTAACAATTGTTTTGGTTTTTAGATTTGACAAACAAGTAGAAAGGTTAACTATCTTGTGGTTTGAGATTCGAACAATATAAGAAAGATAATGATTTTCATGGTTTGAGGTTGACCAAAAAGCTCTTGTTTGAGTATATTCGTCATACAAAGTATAGACGTACACTGTGCTTGATAGTAAAATAACTGAATAATCAGGGTAGATAAGTCTTACAAGTCACCCACACATAAAACAAAATATTTCTCAAATTTGTGTTGCCTTAATACTACATTCTAACACAACCTGAAAACGAGGTCGCTTATTTTCATAATTATAATTATATCTTCAGTTTTCTGATGTTTCTTTTTTACTTTTTAACAGGTTAGTAATTTTCGGATCAAAACAGTGGCCCGGGGTAAGGTTAAAAAACATTACTACAAAAGCCAGGAATAACCACTGGGTTGTGCACAATCAGATCCATTGACTGCTGTGCATGTAAGCTTACGTGAGTAGTCTTTCATTCACTAAGACTGATGACTTGATTACTTGATTTTTCTTGAACGCCCAAGTTTAACTTTGAGCTTATACTACTACATGATATCCTCTATCAAGAGACGCCTCCAGGCCTTGAAATATAATTGGTTTTAAGGTTTTACGGTAATCATCATTTTCTCTGATATAGTGCACACGGAGCAGTATTCCTTAAGGGCTTGTATATTGGTATGTATGTTCTTGGTTGGAATTTTGAATATCAGTCATAATGTTTCGTCGTAAAAAGATCGATGTTTGCATAACGGGAAAAACAGCCCCTAGGTAATTTTTTTATTTAAAAAAATGTCAATCATGTTAGCTGATTTTCCAACTTTATAAAAGTGCAAATTTAATAGATTGCCTAATGTCGTCACGACGTATCACTTATATAGCGACCGAAGTTTATATATTTTATTTCCTATTTGATCATAGCATATGTCATGTTTCTCTAGACAAGGACTGAAAATGAAACTTTTTTTTTCATAACAGCACGCCTTGCCTAAAAGATTTTATGGGACGTTCGTTTTATTTGATTTCCTGGCTCTCTGCTTTTGCAAAAGAAAAAGTACCAATATTTTGGCATGCACTTTAAACCACTAATTTGTGAATTGAGTAAATCATATACAGCAGTTTGTTTATACGCGCTTTGACAATAAATCGCAATGAACGTTTTTGCATATCTTGATGAAATTTGGATACGTTCTGAAAATAATATGAACGAAACTTTCTATTTAGAATTAATAGAGCCCTTTTACTAATTTAATATACTAAAACCGACAACTTCAATAATGGCGACCGCACTAGTCTCGAAACACTACAAACATTTAATTTGACGTATCAAGTAAGACGCAGGGATAACTAAAAAGGTATAGAAGTAACAACTGATAAAATAATCACCAATATGACTAACGGACTGCAGAAAAAAATAAACAAGGGTATTTTAACATATTAAACTTCTTCAGAGCTCTGTTTTGGTATTTGAGACTTGACAAAAATCAGAAAGGTTCACAATTGTTCTGGTTTTGAAATTTGACAAAAAAGTAGAAAGGTTAACCATCTTGTGGTTTTGGATTCGAACAATATAAGAAAGATAATGATTTTCATGGTTTGAGGTTGACCAAAAAGCTCTTGTTTGAGTATATTCGTCATACAAAGTATAGACGTACACTGTGCTTGATAGTAAAATAACTGAATAGTCAGGGGTAGATAAGTCTTGCAAGTCACCCGCACATAAAACAAAATATTTCTCAAATTTGTGTTGCCTTTATACCACATTCTAACACAACCTGAAAACGAGGTCGCTTATTTTCATAATTATAATTATATCTTCAGTCTTCTGATGTTTCCTTTTTACTTTTAGTAGTTTTCGGATCAAAATAGTAGCTCGAGGCAAGATTATAAACATTAATACAAAAACCAGGAATAAAATCAGATCCATTGACTTCTGTGCATGTAAGCTTACGTGAGTAGTCTTTCATTCACTAAGACTGATCACTTGATTTTTCTTGAACGCCCAAGTTTAACTTTGAGCGTATACTACTACATGATATCCTCTATGAAGAGACGCCTCCAGGCCTTGAAATATAATTGGTTTTACGGTTTTAAGGTAATCATCATTTTCTCTGATATAGTGCACACGGAGCAGTATTCCTTAAGGGCTTATATATTGGTATCTATGTTCTTGGTTTGAATTTGAATATCAGTCATGACGGTTCGTCTTAAAAAAATCAACGTTTGCATAATGGGAAAAACAGCCCCTAGGTAATTTTTTTTTATTTAAAAAATGTCAATCATGTTAGCTAATTTTCGAACTTTATAAAAGTGCAAACTTAATGGTTTGCCTAAAGTCGTCACGACGTATCACTAATATAGCGACCGAAATCTATATATTATTTTTCCTATTTGATCATAGTATATGTCATGTTTCTCTAGACAAGGACTGAAAATGAAACATTTTTTTTTCATAACAGCACGTCTTGCCTAAAAGAATTTTTGGGACGTTCGTTTTATTTGATTTCCTGGCTCTCTGCTTTTGCAAAAGAAAAAGTACCAATATTTTGGCATGCACTTTAAACCACTAATTTGTGAATTGAGTAAATCATATACATCAGTTTGTTAATACGCGCTTTGAGAATAAATTGCAATGAACGTTTTTGCATATCTTGATGAAATTTGGATACGTTCTGAAAATAATATGAACGAAACTTTCTATTTAGAATTAATAGAGCCCTTTTACTAATTTAATATACTAAAACCGACAACTTCAAATTATTCAAATTTTAAGTTCGCTTCGAAACGGTATGCTTGTAATTCGTTATTAGAATACCTACAGATATGGGCAAGGATCAAAATAATCATGGTTTGAAATTGCAACGTCTTGTAAGTTAACATTCCTTGTGTTCTGTCTAGTTAATGCCAAGGCAGGCGCGCTATCCTCCGGGTCACAAAGTATCCTCATCTCTCTCTCTCTCTCTCTCTCTCTCTCTCTCTCTCTCTGGACTGGTCAAGGAGCCGGAGTAATGGAAGAAGAAGGGGATAACCTTATAACTGCAGGGCACAACCCCTTCCGATAATTGAGCAGTCCGACGAGTCGGTCCGGACGAGTCATGCCGATGACGTCCGCTATCTCGGAGGGCAGCGCTCGATTGGTACTGCTCCAGGCGATGGTCTCCAGTATTGCCCACTTTTTCCGGTCGGTCTTCGTTTGCCCCAACCCTCCTTAGACCAGGGTAGGCTTATGATTAGCCCCAAAAATGATCAATATCAGACTTTGAAGAACTGACCAACACCCTAAAATCCCTGCTGGCGTTTAGACGTGGTTCTTTATGAAAATCATACTCGGGGTCTTGGATCTGGGTCTTCTATTGACCATAATGCTACCAGCTGGTGTGGTCTTTTCACCTTTAGGACACATCAAATATTACATTTTTCTATTTTTTGCTGTACTCATATCACCAGACTTTATCAAAGCGTGGAGAGGTCTACTTTTTAAGGAACGTACAAATTTACGTTTGGAATACGCTTGGTTAAGAATAATAAAATAATACTGCTAAGATTACATCACACGTAAAGTTTGGTTTTGTGTCCACATAAAACTTCTATGAAAAATTAATAAAGACTTGGTGTATTGAAATATAATTAATTTTCGATAAATTGTTCAGATATCAAGGGATCAAAATATTAAAATCAGTATTCCACCAACATGCTATTTTTATTAGTTTAAGTACAACGCATTGCCAAGTACCCACAGTATGCTCAATTACATGCATAGCGCACAGTCTCACTTAACTTGACTTATTTAACTATCCAATCCACCTGACATTATAACGTATCTTTATTTATAGACCTTAATTGAACCAAGAGAATTGAATCACGTGGTATCTTATTAGGAGACTATTACAGCCCTTATTCACATTTGCATGTAAGAAAAACCGACTTAATTTTACAACTTTCTTTATTTCTATTAATAAAATTTACGAGGAATCGTACATTTATATTTCGCCAACAAAAATTCCGATAAGAAAATAGTGCTACTGTTGATCCCCACTGGTTAATAAATTGCGATTGGAAGTCTACATTTTAAGACTATATAATTAAAGGTGGTCAAACTGATTACACAACAATAGAGAGAGTTGACCTCATATTGAAAAATGTTTCATAAAGATATATAGGTACATGAGACATTTATAATTACTTATATTTTATATGATATTTATTATTACTTATAATAATCATACATACACAAAAGTTTTAATGATTCTTCCTAACAGACTGGCGTTTAGACAGATTCCTCATTTTATCAATGATAATAATAATAAAAAATATAGAATAAGTTTAATATCATACACGCACTGTTTCGGGATGTAATGTGAAAAAGAATTTATTTCCTTAAGTTCTATCTACATCGCAAATCTTTTGAAAAGCGGATAGGATGGCTATGAATTCCTGCAAAAAGAGCGTCTAAAAGATCTAGAGATATTTTTTATATTTTGGTTTTTGTTTATTTCTTCAAGGTATATTTTTCTAACAAATTGAGTTCATTAATTTAACGGATTTGCGCCAGCCTTTTCGAAAATTTCTTTTATGAGGCTCATCATAATTATCTATACAAAACGGAGTGTAACGAAAAACTCTTTAAATAAAATTAAAGCCAAATTATTATATTTTTTTCGTACTGATATAATTGTTTTAATTTCACTTCCCTCTAACCTGAGTTTCTGGACATTGTTTGTGGCCACAGTGTTTGGTCAACGTTCAGATATCTAAGTTATTGGGCTACTGTATTGACTTGAGCGATGAATTCTCAAAGCATATCTCAGTTTACCTTTTTGTTAAATAGCATTCTGAACTGAAGAATTGTCAAGATCAATGCACAATTTGCTTTTTCAAGCTGTGCAAGAACTACACGCTGAAAGTGTAAAACGATAACCATCTAAGAAGTAAAAACTTTGTAAAAATGTAAATAAGGGAGAAAACCATCAACGATTATTTTGGTAAACAATATTTTTTACGGCGTTTGAAATGGTTTATTGAATTTTTTAGGTGAGTCCATTTTTGGTAATGTGTATTAGGCTGTCATTATGATATCAGCAACAAAGAATCAAACTATTAAATTTGTATGTTGTTCAGATTCTCTTTTTTCTGCCTCATTATCTATGAACCAATAAGAATATCTATAATGCAACTGTCTTTAAAAAAAAAAACCTTTCATTTAAGTCGCAAAAGTTAACAATAATGTTGCTTTTTAACGAAAATTAGCCTGGATAAAAAGTACGCATTCAATAATAATATTTTCTATGTTTGAAGATTTTTTTTCGTATTTCTTGTATATCATTTGCGACCTGTGGAACAGTTTCTGAGAAAAATGATGTCATAAATCAATGTTTTAATATGATTAAAGGCTTTGCGTTTACATATTCTCATTCCATAATTATCGATTTAGAGATTATGTTCTGGTTTGGTCGTAAATGAGGTTTTACGTTGTTTGAATTCGGCCGCCTCTGTTCCTGGGGCAACTCCCTCTAATTAACCAGCTCTTGCCGCGCGCTCCCGCTCTAAATACGCTCCACTCAGACTACACAAAGGAGCCAAATCTGGTCCTAGCCCTTTGGGAGATTAGCGATATTGTTTCCTCCAAGTTGACATAGAAAATCCTTTGTTATCTTGCAAATTGTTCTGAGAAAACAACAACAAATTTGTATCCATCGATTTATTATCACGAGTTAACAGTTTGAACGAGAAAATCAATTCGTACTGCCTCTAAGCATAAACATTGACTAGAAATATGACAATCGGATTAATTTCTTCTCTAAGAGAAAGATTTGATTTACCCCCAAACACAATTTTTTTTAATGAATTACATGCCGCGAGGGTTGTATCGGAATCCATCTATAATGAGCTAAAGTCTGAGGAAGCGACAACGAAATGAATAATTTCTGTCTAACCCGATGCCGCTTACATGATACAAATACTTAAACAGCTTTTTAAAAATGATCAATAGTGCATGGCTGCTCTACAGGGAAAATCCAGAATCATCCTGCACAACAAAATATCAGCAGCGTGAACACTCAAATTACAAAATAACAATTACTTTGCCCATGGGCAGCAGAGGACGTTAAAAGAAATCTGCCATTTGTCTGAGGCAATCATTAAGTGAACGATTCCAATCCTCATATAGCTATAAAGCATGGCGTAAGTGTTAATTCATTCTTACTAAAATTTCCGTCGCCTAAAATATAAACAAATCTAACAAGCCTTCAGATCCTCCCTACCATTGGCATTAAAAGCGTTCAAATACAATAAAATGGCCAACTTGTACGTTACTTTAGTTATGAAACAAAACTTTTTTGTCATAAAAACAAGGATATATAACGTTTTGACTTTAGCCTCCTTTTTTGCGTAATATGGTCTGATCTTAAAATAAATTAAGTATTAAACGTCTATTGAATTATACATAATCACATTAACTTTCAGAAATCGATGGTATACTACTTTTTTATTGTAAATGTGATCAACAATGGATTGACTACACAATTATTTATAACACATAATTATGTAGCATACAGTCACATATTAAGTATTTATTTCGGAAGGGATTAGTCCAGAAATAATCTAATTGTTTAAAGTACAAGGACCACAAAATCTCCCACGGGGCGTCTGAGAAAGCGTGTACTATTCCCAAAAACAAAAAGTTTAGCCAAGTTGCACTAGGACCCTTTTAGTACGTCAAAGAAAGGGAATCCAAAATTAGTATCGTGGAGATATACTTAAAATAGCAATAAAGAAAAGATAAAAAAAAAAAGATCTATGCATTGCTCTGGTATTCTTTCGATGAAATAAGAAACCCTAAAAAGTAATTTAGACCACTTTGACTAAATTTTTTTCATAAACAAGAAGAAGAAAATCACCCTACTTCAGTTTTGTATGCATTGTACTATATAACTAGTTCTTTCTTTGATACTACTGTCTGCACCTCGGCTCATGCAGAGAAGGTAAATAAAACGCTAATCAATGGAAATTTAATAAGCACTGTTTCGAGTGTTATTTAATCCTTGTCATCATTCTATTGGTCAGCGCATTCCTTTAAATTTAATTTAAAAGGTGAATCTTAGAAGAAGCAGTATATAAAACAGCAACACTAACAGTAGAATACATTATTCTTTTGATTTTTTTTAAACACACCGCAAATAGATAGACAAAGAAAGATCCCAAGAAAGGACTCGTCAGACAGGTTGTTACTGTCGCAATAACTCAAAGCGGGTAGTCAATCTCGCTTTTTTTTCATTTTTCATTTTGATTTACAAAATTAATATCCTTTTTTCAGACTTTTTTTTAGCTACACGCTCATATAACATACCCTATAAGAAATACAACTTGCTATGTATGATAATTTTGGATTTTTTTCTCTATAGCAGAAAATTGTATAACCATTGTTGCGATTAAAAGAAAAAAAATCTTTGATCAATGCGTTAAAAGCGGCTCCCCATGCTGATCTAGTGGTTTACGCTAGTTTCTTCGGGTTTGCCCTCTTGGGTCACATTATAGTCTAGAACTACAAACTTGAGACGGCTTGGTTAAAAGGAACCTGAGAGAGACTGGCGGCCTCGGGTTAATCAGAAGAGAAATGCGTTAAAAAGTTGTTGTTTTTTTTTAAAGGAGGATAGAGAGTGAAAATAAAGTACATAAACGGATAACAAAAAGAGTTAGAAAAAGTGACAAAAGCAGAGACGGAGACAGGCAGGCAGGCACATAAACAAAGATTGGAGACTAAAATAGACAAATACACGTAAACAGAAAGAAAGTAAAGAAAAGAGGCAGAGAAGTACCTAACAAAACAAGAAATGCGAGAGGAAAAGGCGATAGAGAAATAGAAAGAAAACGCCAGAAAAAGACAGAAGGATAAAATATTGATAAAGAAAGAGTGAGATCGATAGATAGAGAGAGGAATAGAGACAGACGGAGAAGCAATTGACAGGAAAGTAGACATTTTGAAAGAACTAAAAGAAAGAATCTCATTATTTCCGATCGTAGCTAACGTAAACACAATCATAAAAATCTCTAGATTGAGATAGGTTGTTAAACATCGCAGAACTCTCGGCCACCTTCATGGATTGTGCTATTAATGTTTCGAAAACAAACATTTCATTTCGACAATTTCAGCAGCTAGTAATCGATATTATGTGTATGCTGCCCGTACATTATGCCGACAACAATGCCATTAAGTCGTCAAGTTTTAGAGCACAGTATTGCTTAGATAGAAGCGCAGTGTCAATAGGTCCAGCAAAAAAAAGATACTATGGAGAGAAACAGACTTGGAACAGAGACTGCTCAACCTCACATTGCTCACTGGGCTACACTATCAAACTCCTAGACCGTTTTTCCTTGCCATAATTATACACAAAATTTATACACAAAATTTGCTGAAACGGTCTGTTTGTATATGTTTTACCAAAAATGTAAATTGAACCTTTCCTTTGCAGTAAAACAACTTAGAATACAACAGCCTTAAGAGCGCATAAATGTACTGTGAGTCCTGCATCGGAATATTATTTTTGGTAATTTCCATAGAAGGGTAGAGCCTGTAAACAGACGCATCTCTTGACAAGCAGTTTTCCAAAGGAGGAAAAAGAAAGGGAAAGGGAAAGTGGAAGCCCATTACCGTCAAAGCGTCCAGCTATATGAGGCGTAATGGCAGGGGACAAAGGAGGCCTTCTCCAATATCGCAGCTAGTCACGTCTCTTGTAGCGACCCACTAGGCCAAAACTTTGCAGTGCGCTCAACATTGTCAGCCAAACTGTCTCCTGTCTTCTTTATTTTTTAGTCTAAACTGGGTATTTTTTAAGACTTAAATTAGAAAGCAGCCGAAAATAATGTTCCTCCCACTCCTTTGTGCCTATGATTTTTTGTCCCATCATCAGAAGCGCCAATGAAATAGACGACACTTTAAACTTGTTACATCGCTTTCTACATTTCTCAGAATTATATCAAACACAAGAAGCTTAAAAAAGCAAATAGTCTCTGCAAGTAGGAACAATTTTTTAATTGAAAATTAAAAAGAGTTTGGAAAGTTTTCAAACGTAGTATCAAAGTTTTTTTTTCCGTAGACATTTTCCAATTTTTGGACCAAAATTGCGCTAGCAAAACCGACTAAGTAAAAAGAAAAGATGGCCTTGAAATAGAAAGAACGTAGCCCCTAATGATTGTTTATTGTCATGATTTAGTGGGGGGCACTTGATAAAATTGCATTGTGGGAATATAGCTAATTGGAGGAGAGTTTTTAAAAAGCAGTTATTATTGCTGAAAAGGTCAGACTAACATAGCTGGAGTAGAAAAATCGCCTTTTTATTAACATCCCTATGTCGGGTTTATGGGAACACAATAAAGAGAGCTGGGAAGAAGGGACGAAATTAATACTCATTTAGAGAGACATGAGTAAAAACAGAAGCAGAGATCGAGACAAGGATGCAGATAATGCCTTTAAGATAAAATAGCGCAGAACACAAAACAAAAGTTTAAAAGTGAGAGATTAAATTATTAGAGATCTTTAGTCAGATAAATGAGCAGATAAAAAGAGATAGATAGATACATAGATGGCTAGATAGATAGATAGGTGGACAGATAGCTAAATAGGTAGATACATATTTTGATAGAAGATCGATAGATAGGTAGCGAGAAAGAGAGAGACAGAGAGATAGTGAGAGAGACGGAAAAAGAAAAATAGAGACAGAGAGATACAGGTGGAGACATAGATTGTGTAGGTAATTGTGACCTCACCTCACATTGTCGTGGCGTTGTATGTAGATCTTGTGAAACATGGCTTCCTTTTTGTTTCCTGCGATGTCTGATTTCATCTCCATAGCAACGTGTCGCGGCAGTACAGACAAAAGCAGTCTTTCCTGTGAACGTATAAATGGGTGGTCATAGGTCGTTAGTCATAATTCGTATGTCAGACAGGGTGAAGTATAGTCATTAGCAATGCTTGGTTAAGCTTAATCTTGATTATTCTTTAAACGTGTTCTGAACTTCCTCTCAGCCTTAGTTAATCTTCCGTGTGTGACGAAACAAAGCCTCTAGTGTGAGAGCAATGAATAAGTTTCACCTCGCCGAGTAGAGTCTGTTACGCGAAGTTCCGTTTACGGATATGCATGGGTAATTGAGTATTGATGTAGAACAAGAGATTGCTTATTACTCTCTTAATGGTAATGTCTAGAGCTGTAAGTATAACGCCGTCGTAAGCCTTCTTTTTACGAATATATCCTAAGGCAAGTCGTAAGCTAACCACAACGTTGTACTTACGACCCAAAGTGTCTAAGACGTGCCCCCTTTCTATCATAGTCGGTTAATTTTAATTTCCTTGCATTATTATAATAACCTTGAAAATATTATGTTTCTCGGTCAGCACCAACAAGCACTAATGCGACGTACAAGTAATTTAATTGCTTAAGATTATCATAATCCTGCGAAACGTACTTGGAACATTACCATCTATCTCCATCATGCGTTTAAACTCTCAAAGCGTTACAGAGTCTGCACACAACACGCGATCAATGCATTGTTGAATTGATCAGTCGCTTGAAGAACGTGTTTTTTTATGTTTAGAACACCAAGGAGAAAAATATTTACTATGGCTTTACATACCATATTGCTTCTACTATTAATTCCATAATCTAGGTTTTCCGTTGTAATGATGTAATGACCATTGCATTAAATCTTTCAAAGTGATTTAAAACAGCACAAAAATCCAATAAAACAAAGAAGGGGATCAATATGGAAGGACTGTTTTTTATTTGCGAATTTAGTAACCGATTTCTCTTCTATTTTAGAGTACTAGTAATACAGCTTTTTATGTGCGTAACAAAATCTATTCAGTTCTTTAAATGGATTTTTGTTTTTGGTCAATTCGAATTTAATTGATGTACATAAGCGTGTTGGTTATTCAACATTTTATGGCTATTTCGCAAAAAAAAAAAAGAACATTGATCGGTTCTTGCTCTAAAATATTCGAATTCAGTTCGACTATAATTATTATTTATCACGTGAGAGACCTTTCAGACTCGACACCAAAAAGATATTATTTGTCTTCTAATCGAGATTAAAATACTGAGGTTTCTTTTGTAATGACGAATGATTGGGGACAGTAGAGTGCGCGCTTATGAACTAACTCTGAAACTGACAGCAACCCAATCAAGTGGTCGTACAATTTAGCAATAAAAAGCGAAAAAAAAAAGGGGGGGGGGGGCGGTTGGGTAGAACAACGTCTTCTGACGCAGGGGGTTCGTGGTTCGAGCCCTGGCGATGTCGCCCCCTACTGGTTGGATCGGTCTCAGTCTGATGTGGCCAGCTGGGAGGACAGCAGTCATGGCATACTCACCCGGTCTCATGTGTGGCAGCACATAAAATTCTCAGACGTCAGTCTTAGGGTCCGTTCACATAGCCTATATATTGCTGTTGTTGGACGTTAAATCAAATGAACTAAAACTCAACAGGAACGAAAAGCACGAGGTCCGAGGTTCGAGTTCAAGCTGCTTACGTTGTTGCTGTAGAGGACTGTTCGTGAACATGAAGAAACATAAAAGTAATCCCAGAAGTATATGGTTTTTAGTTTTTATTGCCAATAGAGATTAGCGTTAGAATTAAAGTTAACACACCATAGTTAATGTTAGAGAGCACGTTTTTTCTTCTTTTTTGTGAACCATTCTTTTATACCAACGTTTTTAAGTCCTCTAAAACCATAATGACTCCCAAATAGTTTGAAGACACGTTATAACTCTTAGAAGTTTTTCATAGGCTATACACAAATAAGTTTCGAAGTAAAGGAAACTCTCGCATGCCACAAGGAAAGGAGGGCTTTTGTTCATACATCTTTTCGTTTTAATATTTCGATATTTTTCTGCCTCATTGTAACTGCTTGCAAGAGCCATGAATTTAATTAACCTGTCAACATTGCCGTTCCTTAAATAAGAGTGTTACCACCCCTGACTGAACACGAACCCGAATTCATCTTTCTTTCAAGCCTTTTCCTTCGCCACTGTCCCACTCCCGCAGTTTACGTTCTCTCCCACTACCTTCTTCCATAACCAATCGAATTTTCTGACCCCTTGACTCAGTTTCCAGTTTAGTAATAAAAACAAACAAAACTGTTTCCCCTAAACTGTCGAAGTCTGTCGCATCAAGAAGTTTCATTCGATTGCGGCCATAGCTACCAAAATCAATAACATCCACAAGAGAGGGTCCCCAAAGACTCCGATAGCGAAACGAGAATGAATGGTTTGAGCACAAGTGCCAATCACTGCCAGACTCTCTCCGTTTGTAATTCATAGCCTTTCGGGGGATTCGTAGCTGGGTATTAGCATAGACATTGCTAACCTAGAAAACACACGCAATAGTAGGTTCAGACTAATAGGTCTACTTAGGTTCGCTTTAACCCAGCAGTCTGGGCCGAGGCTAAACTAAATACAAGGGGGGAATAACTGCCTCTGTCTATTAAGCGCGACCATGTTGATGCTATAAATTCTCGGGGATGGAGACGAGACAAGAAACTATAAATAACTAAAGAGAAGGTGGAGGCACTTCTTTGAACAGTGACCCTCATGCAACACTGAAACAAAAAAGGAAAAATGACTATGCATTTTGTTTTCTTTAAAGTAAATAATGCTTGGATGATACTAAGTTCTTTATTTCATGGTCATTGTGTTGTAGATTTTCCGCTCGATAAAATAATTATAAAAATAAAATTGATAATAGCTGTTGGAAGAGATTATGCTGTATGTTACGGTGTTATTATTGCGACCTTGAAATTTCTATCAATTTGTGCACACAATTATGTCATTTCGTACTTAATAAGTTGCACAGTTGTATATTATTGTAAAGACGAATCGGGGCTAAATTTTCTATAATTAGAAATGTCGTTCTTCCTTCCTATTGCAAACACTGCGAAAAAATTTTCAAACTCATAGTAATAGGATAGGAAAAAAAAAATTATGGATACAATATTGTAGACCACATTGACATTACTCCAAATCGTGCGAAAATATACCTCAAAGATCATAAGTGGCTCTCCATTTATATTTCTTAAACTATCCCAATCTAGGCAGATATTTTACCACACATTTGCTTTTGTTTTAAATAGCATAGCCTGATTTTCTACACTTGTCATTCCATTTAATTTATCGAATTAGCTAATGACAGAGTAACTTTAACTCCGGTGATATTGTGGTAAAACGTTTGATAGGAATTATTTAAGTCTGTAACGAAGGAAATTATGTAAGGATTATGGACAAATAAAAGAAAGAAAAAAAGTTAAGTAGACTTTGGGTAAAAACAAAATCATGGACTTATGTTTGTTTATTTTAAGTCTTCGTCCGCAATGTGGTGTACAGGACTGATTTTTTTTTTCGTTGCTTTTTTTTTTACGATGTAATCTTTCCGTTTATTGCAAAAGTTTTTTGTATCTAGTTTTTTTACCTTTACTTTGTTAAAATTATAGTTTGGGTGCAGCTCAAGGGGTGAGGTCTACAATATTAATATTGTTATTGTCTCTCCCTGCCCTTTCGCTCTTCACATCCCTGCCTCCCACTGTGTTAGATTATTTGCCTCAAGGAAAAGGAAATGAGTGTGCAGGGAGGGGGTGAAAGATGTCTCGGCTATGAAAAAAAGGATGTTATATTTCACAGATCATCAACGTTAGATCATCAATAAATATGTTGACACTGCAAGCGAAACCTACACAACAATGAGTAGAATAAAATTATCTTTGCTAAGAATAGAATATCATTATCTTTGCTAATACATGTATGATGACATGAAAACATCAAAGACGCGTCATTATTTTTCTGTCACCTATACTTAACATGTTAGTTGTCACAGAATTACTAAAACATTCATTCATCATTATTAATATTCTCTGTGAAACAACACATTGCATTAAACAATGGCAGTAAGATGACTTTTGTATATATTATTTTGAAGTTACGTTAAAAACTTGTATTGAAAATTACAAACGTGATGTCACCTGCTGTATTTTCTTTCCCCACTCTCTGCTTTTATGTCTGTCTCTCTTCTCTTTTGCTCTCTCTCTCTCTCTCTCTCTCTCTCTCTCTCTCTCTCTCTACTATTCTTTTCATTACCTATTTCTCCCTATTTCTATAAACTCCTTCACCCTCTAACTAAAACTTGAAAGAATTGACTCGCAGTAGATGTCTAACTGTTTTACGCGAGTACCAAGTATTAAGTGTGGCAAACTAAGAAGTTTACAGATGAATGATGGGCAGAAAAAAAATAAAGATCCACACACTAGCTGAAGCACCAGACCCAAATTTCAAGTTGCAAAAGGTCCAAAATTGACTTTTTTTTATTTAGACAGGGTCGATCTAAGGAATCTAAAGCATAATCTTACTTGGCAATTTTCAACTTGATCGGATAGAAAACGACAGTTTGAATGACGGGGCTGTCCGTAGAACGGCAGAGTTCTTTCAATGTTTATAAAAGACAACGTTTAGAAATAATAGAATAAAGAATAATAAAATAGACGTAATAAAAACTGTTTAAAAAATTTCAAGAAGATCAAATCAGGGTTAGGAATATTGCCTATCAGCATATTGTGCTATAGAGACTAGAATGTTTCGCATTTTGTAGAAGTAATAAAATCTTATAATCTTTCCTTTAAATTTATGGTCACCTACGTTTCGTTTATCCACATGACGCCGCCACACTCACACTCCATCATCTATCTTGTCCACCCCTCGCTCTACATATCTCTCTATCTATACCCCTCTCTACCTTTTTCTCTTACTTAAATTCGCTCTCTCTCTCTCTCTCTCTCTCTCTCTCTCTCTCTCTCTTTATCTTTCTATTACTTTCTCTGTTTATTTTTTGTACCTGTTTCTCCCTTTTCTCTATATATTTATCTATATCGACATCTATCTATATATCTATCTATCTATCTATCTATAAATCTATATCTATCTATCTATCTATCTATCTATCTATCTATCTATCTATCTATCTATCTATCTATCTATCTATCTATCTATCTATCTATCTATCTATCTATCTATCTATCTATCTATCTATCAAAATGTCTACCTACTTATCATTCCCTATCTTCCAGTGTTTTTTTTATGTGTCTGCAATCGTGTCTTATCTAGTCTCCATCTCATCTTTTACAAGACAGTGTCTTCGCCCTTCATCGTAATACCAACTCGTAACTGAAATTTTTTTGCCTAATGCCACAAAGCAATATAGTAAACCATTCGCCCGGAGCTAGATTTTCTAGGTGACAGGCGCTGATGAAATCCATCATGTGGAGATTCCCGCAACGAAGTTATTTTAGCGCAAGTAGCCAGCGGGCCTCAATGCATTGTGAACGCTATTTGTGTTTTGCAACAATACGAATAATGGGCACAATAACAAAACGCTATTTGTGTTTTGCAACAATACGAATAATGGGCACAATAACAAAACAAAAAACACGCGCAAACTTTCTGGGGCTCTAACAAAACACACGCACACAAACGGATAATCGGATTTACTGGGTTACGAGATGCTAATGGTCTCGTATTGTTATTGCTAAATAGGACACAGAGACTACTCAGTTTATAGTGTGCTCATTATATAGGAAAAAGTAAGGTAGAGTGAACACATCATCTGCGAAAAGTTATCTCTTTTTTATCAGACTGCTTTCCGATGTAATACTTAGACTTAAAAAGTAAGAACTATAGATATTTGTCATTTCACGAAGAAATAGTTAAGCATAATGCATTTAAAGTAGCAGAATAACTAACTGCAGCAAAAAGAAATATATATAATATACACATACATCTATAAGATGGCGGACATTTTACACCTCATTCCGGCAAACCAAATAAATTATTATTCTGTGTTATTGACTGGGCAAAGGTGAAAGATCAGTCATCGCTAGAAGTCAGGAAGGAGAGGTGATAAAACGAGATGGGTGCCACGGTACTGTAATGTAACTAACTCGCCATTCCCTCATCGATCGACCTAGCACTGCGGAGAAATGTGATTTAAGGCTTGAGGAGGAAAAGTCGCGATCTTGTTCATTTGTTAAAGAGCGTCAGAAAATTATGATAAAAAATTAAGCAACTTAAACGGCCCTAGTTTATATAAAAGAACGTTACTATGGTTATCACCTTAATACTTTTATTGGCGTAGCAAGTCTAATTACAACCTAATAATGCAAATCTATAAAATATAAATATAGATATCTGTTATTATTTTAAAAACCAAGCTCGTGATTTTAACCATAATCCAAATGCGGGAAATTCAAAAATTACACAATAACTAAACAATCGCAACAGCAACAATAATGCATTTCATTCTGTTTGGTTAAATAAACCGTTACTAGTGTTAATCAATAAGCTTTTAAGATACTCGAAATCAGTTCCAACGCACCGAGGTTAGATTATATATAGAATTTTTTATAATAAAAAATTATATATATATATATATACTTTTTAATTATGAAAAAAATTATTTTTTTTTATTCCGGCACAAATGAAATGTATTACGTTACGAAATCAGTTAATTAACAAAGCTATGGCATTTCTATTTCCTTCCGCTTCAATAATCATTAAAAAAATAATCTTCGAAAAAGACAATGGGATAGCATTATCTTACTTTCTTAAACGACGCATTGTAGGACTTTTTTTTCAACCTCTATAAAAGGCAAAATTCGAATTGTTTGAGGCACTTGCAGGATTTTTTGACGAATGAAACATTAGTGACAGGGAATAAGAGAGCTTTCCCGATGCAGAATCTAGATTAATTAAATGGCCAGATATGACGGCGCACAGCTCGAGAACGAGTAAGCTTCGCGGCCCGAGCAAAATTGATGTCTGCATCAGCAGAAGAAAAATTGTTGTTTTCTTGTTGTTGTTGTTGTTTTCAAAGAAAGCTTTAATTAAAGAAATCGGAGTTACGCAATTTCCTTTAGAGTCGCCGGCTGCCGACAAAGTGACGAAACATTCCGTGATTTGAGAAGGAAAAGGGTTAAATGGGTCTTCAATTATTGGATAGACGCACAAGTCGGTATCGATCGCCCACCGTCTGGAAAAGAGGATAGGTGACAGTAAAAAAAATGAAAAAAAAGTTTTACTAAGTTTTGGTTTTCATACTGCTCAATCAATGTGAGTATACAATAAGTCTTTTTCATGAGTACAGAACCCCAAAGCTGAGACTTGTGAATCGACCTACAAAGTTGACTTGCGATTAGGCTAGATAGATCCCCTTTACAATTTCTTTTTCTTCTTCTTCTTCTTCTTCTTCTTCTTCTTCTTCTTCTTCTTCTTCTTCTTCTTCTTCTTCTTCTTCTTCTTCTTCTTCTTCTTCTTCTTCTTCTTCTTCTTCTTCTTCTTCTTCTTCTTCTTCTTCTTCTTCTTCTTCTTCGTGTGTCAGGTTTGTTGAAGACATCATCAGTCATGGCCTTCCACTCCTCTCTGTTAGCATTTCTCTCCTTTATAAGATAGAGACCTCCTAAAACTCAAGGCTTGGCTACTTCCCGGTTACATTCTCCAAAAAATGGGCAGAGTGTCTAACCAGGGATATGATGTGATTGACAGTTGGGGGCTTTTGTGGCCGCGTGAGCCAACAAGCTGTAAAGACCTTGGGGATACTTCTGCCGAAATAAAAGAATATATGCAACCAAGTGTGTCGTAATTTTTCCCTAAATATTAATGTTATTTTTGTTGCGAGAAATATATAATTTTTTTAATTTTTGAGAGAAAAATATAGCGGTACACCGAAAGCAAACACAGTGCTATGGACGAGAAGAAATTAAGATTTGATAATAAGAAATGGATAAGAAGGAGAGCTCGAGAGAGAGAGAGACACACAGAGAGAGAGCTGAGAGAGAGAGAGAGAGACAGATAGACAGAGAGACAGAGAGACAGAAAGAGCTAGGGAATAAATATGCAAATTGAGGAAAAACAATGATGTGACAAGATTATGGAGGTTTAAAAGCGAAGGGAAAATGTGGGTGAGAAAAACAAGAGAGTATCACATTTAAAAGTTCTTGTTCTGTCAAGTTACGTATCTTATAAACTAATCGATATTTCCTATTTATATCTACGAGATAAGGTATTTCTCAATCGGTTTCTTTCTCATTCAATGGTAACATAATTATAAAAAAAAAACCACTGCAAAGACAATATATTTCGCTTTCAAAGTAATATGCCTTTAATGAAACGAATAGCAACGGTCATTATTTTTTAATTTGCTTTTACAGGAAAGCGTAACGCAAGAAAATGGGAGCCGTTCTTCTTCAGTCAATATATAAACAAGAAACGTTGGGACAGGCCGAGGATACAAACAGCAGTACACCTAATTATAGAGAAACTTTAGGAATAAATAATTCACGTTAATGCAAACAGCGAAAACTATCTTTGTCTGTCTCTGGCTCTGTCTGCCTCTCTGTCTGCTTTCTGTCTGTCCCTTTCGCTCTGTCTGTCAGTCTGTATGTCTCTTTCTCTTTCTCTCTCTCTATCACTCTCTTTCTCTTTATTTCGTCATCTTTTTACACTAGACATCAATTATTGATAACACCTGTTGAGCGAGATGCAGAGGCGGGGCCAGAGAAAAAGAAATACTGATAGAGTGTGGAGGCAGTAACAAGTGGGAGGATGGACAGAGTCGGAGAGGGCCTTACAGACAGACAGACAGACAGAAAGCCGATGGCAGAGTGGTTAAGCACACTGGTCTTCACAGACAGACAAACAGACAGACAGACAGACAGAGTCGGAGAGGGTCTTACAGACAGACAGACAGACAGACAGACAGACAGAGTCGGAGAGGGTCTTACAGACAGACAGACAGACAGACAGAGTCGGAGAGGGTCTTACAGACAGACAGACAGACAGACAGACAGACTTGTCTTATCTGTTGGTCTAAGCTAGACCTAGGTTTGTGGCTGTCCCTTTCTAACTCTAACGACACATAGACAGACAGACAGACAGACAGACAGAGTCCTTTCTAACCAGACAGACACATAGACAGACAGACAGACAGACAGAGTCGGAGAGGGTCTTACAGACAGACAGACAGACAGACAGACAGACAGAGTCGGAGAGGGTCTTACAGACAGACAGATAGACAGAGTCGGAGAGGGTCTTACAGACAAACAGATAGACAGACAGACAGAAAGAGTCGGAGAGGGTCTTATAGACAGACAGAATAATTTTCGTGCAGAGAGAAGATGACTGATTTGCAGACTGTCGCCGGAATCAATTCTCAAGCTCTTAGCGACAAACGAAGACGAGCATTCAGTGCACACGAGTTATCACCGCTAAGGTCACCATTTAAGTTACGTGAAAAGAGAAAATATAATAAGCTTAGTCGGATGGGCAACGTGCTTTCAGAAATTAGTATGGCTGTTTCACATTTTGTTTGGGGTTGAAAATAAGCCTTTTTCAAATGATCGAAGTATTTATAAATAGCTTTCTTACAATACGAGAATCCACGTGATTCAGACCGACGTTGGCTGTCGCCTGCATAAAGTTGATTTAATGATAGGGTTGCATGTAATAAATTGTGCCTTCCTAAGCTCAGCGAGTACAGCTTTAGTTCGAAGATTGGTTTCACACCATAAACATTTAGGGGCGGCAGTTATTTTAGCACAGGAACTGCACTAAAACATCCATTAAGATGAAAATCTCTTACTTAATGCAAGATTTATCAGTTTCACAAATTCTCACAATGTTTGAAAATAGTGTGCGGCTTATCCTAGTGATATGTTTTGATCTTCCTGTTCACATAATTTGTTTTTCATTTTAATTTTTCTTTGTTCTTTTCAGGTAGTTTTGGGTAGTTTTTTTCGTATATGAACTGGATCTTTTTCTTGATGAGATAAATAACTTAGCATCGAAAATCATGGTTTTGGTTTTGTTGGAAAAAAATAATGGCCTAGAAAATTAAACTTCACGCTATAACGATCTTAAACGACACCGTACAGGTGGGTTACTAACCGTCCCTGTTTTTCGACGCAATTTATTTCATTAATCGCATTATAATTATAGCTCGCGATTTTAATCCTTTTACGTCAACACATTCCACCCTCGTTGTTTCCAAACCAGCAGCCTTACGGATAAAAAAAACCCATCGTCTTAACGAAATCCAATGAGTATCGGGCATAATAGATTTCACGTGCGTGGAAATCTCGGAAAGGCGAGACGGGAGAACTACAGTTTAATGCACTCCTGTGATTAAGGCAACACCATACATGTAACCTGAGAGAAGGTGAAATAGTGAGAGCTTTAATGAGGAGAATTTTGCGTATAATTATGGGTAAGGCTAATGAAGGCGGTTCCTCCCTTAATGAAAACTCAGTCTGAACATTACTCAACCGCTATCAATAACACTGGAAACTCTTTTTGTGAGACGTATCGCTAAAATACATTGTCTCTGGTGCAACCTTAGACACTAAGGGCAGAATGTACAAACATGACGTAGCTTACGTCTCGTCGTATGCCTTAATATTCTTATAATATTATTGTTACGACGAGACGTAGGCTACGCCTTCTTTGTGCATTCTACCTGAAATCTAGACACAGCGGTGGGCGGATGTGTATTATGAGTGACACTACATTGAACGGCCGGATCTCAATGTTGACTTGGTACATTACAGGGAGGGATGATGTTTCACGCGCTTAAGTATCACGTTGACTTTGCATTGACATTTCCCTCAACTTCAAGGGATAAATCTGTGTTGGGGTTTTGCGTGTCTGTTAAGTGTCATGTTCAGATTTTAAATAATAAATCTCTGTTGGTGTTTTTATCTATCAAGGATCATGCAGAGTGTTTTCTTATTTAATCTATTAGTGATGAATAATAATTATTGGAAGCGATTCTGGTAAATAGCACGGTGTGAGGCTATGAAAAAGATTCAGAAACAAAGGAGATAGCAGAGAAATATATCATAATACATCAGTGTCTATGTTGTTGCTGTTTTTTTTTCTTGTGTGGTGTTTTTTAACGTTTGCGCTTTGCGCTTTGCATAATCATCAAATTGCATTGCAAGAAGCTTCATCACACTTCTTACTCCTTGATTCCTTTTCTTTTTAGGGAAACAAAACAAAGAAGAATGGAATCAAAACAAATTTCTAAAGATTAAAAAACAAATCTTGAAACAAAGAGAAGAACGCTATTTCATTTTTAAGAATAGACTTAAAAAAACGCCCAATATGATTAATACCGTTGTTCTTTACCTGAAAAAATTACAAAGCCTTTTTGCACTCTTTGTTTTTTCATTAAACGCATTTCAAACGAAGAAAAATAAAAAATAATAGGAAACATTGGTGTTGAAATCAGATCCATTTCGAGACTAGCTTTAATGTTTTCTTTTTATTCAATGAGACTTGAAAGTTCCTATTTCGATTTTTATAGAAAACCTACATCGCATGAAAATGTGATAAAATTGCATTTTTCTTTTTTATATGTTTATTTCATAACAATTTTGTTGTGAGATCAAATTCAGCATTCGATTGCGAAACCAGTCTGAATTCTGAAAAGAAATTAATTACTCCCGCACCTATTGAGAGAAGAGTTTTGATTGTTCACACATTCTTCCCTGACATGTCTACGTTCAAGATTGCTTATCCTACTCAAGTTTTCGAGCTGATTGTCGCCTCGGCTGTCATAGATGTATTGCTCTCTATAACGTATCACGTTTCTTGCTCTTTCTCATTATCTTAAAATGTTGTTTGTTTGTTGTTTTTCTTGTGTTTTTTTTCTGTTATATATCTCTAATATCTCTTGTGTTTGTCTGAAAGACATCTTAGTATTTTTTATCTTTCTGAATATTGCATCCATCTCTCGCTCTATCTATTTATCTATCTCTCTCCCTCTTTGTCCCTCCCTTTCGCTGTTTCTTTTACTCTGTGTATCTATGTATCTCCCTTTCTCTCCCTTCCATTTGCTCTCTCTTATACTCTACCTATGTACCTATCTATCTCTTTGATTGTGCGTGTTTTTCTTCATTTCTCGCTCTCTATTTCTTTGTCTATGTCTTTGAGTTTCTCTCTCTCTCTCTCTCTCTCTCTCTCTCTCTCTCTCTCTCTCTCTTTCCATCTCCAGTTGTCTTGTTGCCGTTTCCCCTACTTTATGTTCTGTAGACGCAGATAATTTTAGCAATTGAAACAATCCCGGCTGTTTGCGCTCAAACAGACCAGACTTCAGGGGGATAAAAATGAAGTGGCTGGACCGAGCAATCCTGTTGATTCAACTGAAGAGCAAAGAATTGTGTGTCAGAAACCTGGAGATCTCTGTGAAGTTAAGGATCGTCCAGGGAAAACGGTGTTTTCTGAGCTTCTGACTGACGCTCAAAGAAAGTCCTAGAGGGTTGCTCCCCTTCAAAGCGAAACTAATGTACCATGTCTTGTCGAGATAAAAAAACGGAATTATTGATTTCGTTGACGAAACCGCAAAACAAGTAAACAAAATAACTATTGCTTATTGTTTTATGTAATGCTGACGTTATTCCTTGAATTTTACAGTCGCAATAGTCGTATCGGTTACGCGAGAAGGATGTAAGTTACAATCCTTAACGAAGACTCTTGTTTCACGATAAGACAACAGAGCAAGGGAGACGTGAAACAACATATTGACATTTATAAAGAAAGCTAAAGTCATTATAGTTACAGTTATTGATAGAAAAAAGTGTGGGATTAAGGAAGACATTGATCTGTTTTCATGCGAGAATTATTTCATGAAAGTACTTTGTTTCATGAAAACAACTAGGCTTACTGAATAAAACCCAGGCAGGGTGGTTTCAAAAGTTGAGAAACCAGACCATCATGAATGCACCTTAAGTGCCATCCAGCTATATTATTGTTATAACTCTGTTCATGCATATTCAAAGGTTTTAATTGTGTTTACTGACCAATTTATTTTGACACATGACCTGTAAAAATGTATTCTTTGTTTTTTTCTAAAATGCCAGTTTGGAATATTATTACTATCTTCTCTTCACAAAGAATCCCAATTGAAACGAATGTGCATGTTTCGCCTGGGTAAACATTGTGCATCGATCCAAAAACTTGTTGCCATCGGATCAAAATTAATAAACATCTCATCTCAGTGATGGTATCAACCCGTAAGAGTTTACATAGCTCTGCGTTTTCGAGCAGCCAATAGTGAGAAGATATTGCACTTTCAAGAGGTCCTCACAAAACTAGTAACAATGATCTATTGACTAAAAGCTCCAGCCTGTTTAAAACGTTGCATTACATATATATTTTTTTTTCTTTTAAGACACCGATTTCGCTAAAAAGCTTTTTTCACCTATTTAATACTTTTTGAAAACTAATATCATAAGATTGTGTAGATTGAATTTTTCTTAGTACCGACATTTCATACAGAAAGTCATCTTAAACTAAAGGGTATGAGAAAGAGAATTCCCAACTCCTAGTAACCCACTCTTAAAGTGTTAGAGTTTTAGATGTTCTTTAAGTAATATTCCACATCGGCCTCACCCTCATCATACGATTTCAAAACCAAGTGCTAAAGCTCCATTCAGTTCTAAAAACTCAGCCATCTACCAGATAAGGTAAAAAGTTGAGTCATATCAAGATTGTATTGGGGATTTCACCATTTTCCTATCTAAAATGGAATTTACATGCCGAGTTCTCTTGAATGTTGCAGCAATGGTTTAAAAATCCACTTCATTCTCCAAACAAATTGAATTTTCAGCAGTATAAAGAGAAAAAAATCAATAAATCCATTTTGAATTGAAACCTGCAATTTAGAAATCCTTTTCAAATTGAAACTGAGGTTTGTAATACTTGTATGCCCCTTTTAGATTTAAATGGAATCAGCTCTAAGATATAAATGACAAACTTGTAAGAAAAATATTCCTATTCTCCGAAGACCCCTAACCCATTCTCTAACATACATACTTAATTGTTTGAGTAGTTTCTACTTTACCGGATAAAGAAGAATTTTTTAAAGTTATAAGACCCTCTTTAAAGTGAAAAAAAACGTTCAAACTGTTGGGCTTTGTTAGTATGGGAATGAAAATAAACTCCAAGAAGTGGTGTTGACGTTGATGGTTTGTTTTTGTTTTTTTACTTTATGTTCACGGGAAAAATGTTTGGTCGAACACTTTCTTAGGGTCGTTTGAAAAAAAGGAAAAAAAAGAACACACTGACATTTCTGATTCAGATCATTCTGCGTATATAAACGTAAAAATTTATTTCAAATTGATCTTTATTATACCGGCAACCAAGCAACACATAGACAAAATCAAAGAGGAAGAAATAAAGATTTCTGTATTCTATATTGTGAGAGTTTGCGTTAAAATCTAAACATGGAGCTTTTCTATCTCATCAAGACACCAACAAACCAATCAATATCAAAATTAAATGCCTGAGCTGGTTTTCATTATAAGAGTTTATCACGAAAGCTGATATGTGCAGGATATCTCAAGTAGACAGAGGCAAGCCAATCTTATTGATGTTTGGTTACATGCTGAAGGATGATCTTATCAAAGCCATATCTTCTTGTACCATCGTTAGGAACATAACTTTAACAAGCTGAATCGCGTCAGATCGAAGTGTGTGCACATGTTTCAATGTTTGTATCTTTGATATAACCTATAAATGTTGCTTTACAAGATTTATTATTCATGAATGCTACTATAAATTGCTATACATGTAGATCTCATTTGCAGTTTTTGTGCCGTTGTTGTTTGTTTGTTTGTTTGTTTTGTTTTTGTTTTTTGTTTTTGTTCTGTTTTTGTGTTGTTGTTGTTGTTTTTTAACTTTTTTATTCGTTTTAATTAAATTTAATCATTTATTTATTTATCTAATTTTTTTAAAACCTATTATAACTATTATCACTACTATGACTATTGCGTGGTTGTGTATAATGTTTCATTTGTTTAGTCTGGCGTACCTATCTCGTTCCCTATCATTAACTTTATAAGAGGTACTGTTATCAATAGTTTTGTTGCTATTATTATTAACGAGTATTTCATGTACAACAGTCACTTTTATCTGCTCTATGTATCCTGTTATTGTTATAGTATAAATGAACATATTATCTTTAACTGTGGCCATTATAAAAGTTCAATTTTATATGATATATTAAGTTACTTTTAAGCATAAAAGGCTTTCCTATAAGTATGCTTTTTTCTCGATAATTAACCGATTCTAAACCAGTGATCTCTGTTAATCATGCTGCAATTGCTTGAAACAACTACCTCTGAGCCGTGTCCGTTTACTTCTCCAGCCTCCCATGATTGCCGTGATAATTTTATGCTTTGAAAAGAAGAAAAAAAAGTGTCGTGCTCTACTTAACGCGGTTGTTAGTCTGATTGACACGTAGGAACAAATCAACGTGAAGAGCGCCTGGTCTTGACGTCAAATATTCACCTGGTAATTGCCTTCATTTCCTTCCCTGGGAAACATGGTTCGCGAGAGATGGTGAGCGAGGTGTCTCTCTTAGCGTTAAGTCTGGTTTTACAATGTGCTGTTCATTACAGTCTTGATAGCCCTTAATTCAATCTCTTTTATATTAACAGTCCGTGAGTGTTAAGAGCATGATCGTATTGATTGTGATAGTTTACTGTCTTAAATCGAGTGTTTTGAAAGAAAGCAGTGGAAAAAGATTTAGCCGTTTCTATATTGACATTTTTGTGGAGTAATCTTTGGTTGTCTGACTCCCTCTCTCCCTGTCTCCCCCTCTGTCTCTCTCTCTCTGTCTCTCTCTCTCTCTCTATCTCTCTCTCTCTCTCTCTCTCTCTCTCTTTCTCTTCATCTCGCTCCCTCCCTTCCGTTCTCTCTACTTCTCTATCCAACTATCTCTTTGATTGTGTGTGTGCGTGTATTCCTTTCTCGCTCTCTATCTCTTCCTCTGGAACCCAGAGCGGAATACCCGGGAATTGACCAAGCTTATTATTTGCCAACTGAAGCCGAACGAGTCAGTAGGTAACAAAGCGCCCAGAGTAGGGTTCGAATCTGCGGCCTCTGATCAGAAGCCTCGTGCTTACTCTTTAAAAACCTTACCCCAATCTTGTGAATGATAAATATATCAGCAAAATATTGTTGTTTGGCCAAGTTAGTGCGTTTGATCTGGTTTTGGTTTTATGTCTTTTCTATATAATAGTTTTCTTTTTTTTTTTTTTTTGTTCTTATTCCACACTTAAATTTTCATCTGGGAAAGTTTCAAAATGCAAAAAAATGTCTTATTTGATATACATAATAATATTAATACCTAATATTTTGTTATATTCTGCTGTGTCTGTGAGTGTTCGTTTGATCTGGTTTTGGTTTTCTGTATTTTTTTATATAATAGTTTTCTTTTTTTTTGGTTCTTATTCCACACTTAAATGTCCATCTCGGAAAGTTTCAAAATGCAAAAAAATGGTGTTATTTGATATAATACTAATACCTAATGTTTTGAATAGTAAATAGTTCATATAGGAGTTTCCAAATCAATGCGTGATTGTATAGCTTGAGTGTAATTTTTAAATTGGATGGGTATTAGAAATAAAGGCAATGGTTGGCACCTTGATTGGTGGACTTCGCTGTAATCAGTGAAAAATCAATTTGATTCTTTTTATTTTCTCTAATTCCCTTTTCCTAGCAAATTTAAATAGAAAATGGTCATAAGTGTGAACATAATAAAACAGTTGTCAGGTTACGCACTTTTAGTTATTCAGTCGACGCGTTCCTGGTCTGCCATTTCTCCTTTTGTTATTTTTTTTCTTTTATGTTTTCTTACTTTTCTTGTTGTTGCTTGTTTTTAATCTTTAGTTTATTTGCTCTGTAAAGTGGATAATCTCTATAAACATTTTCCGAATTAGGTTACATTTTTCACCAGGAAAGTACATTAAATTTTATTTTCACACCATAGTTTTCCTTACAAACTCTGATTCGTAAGTTACCATTTTTCCCTTTGTTTTTTTTTCCTATTTTTTTTATAGTTTTTTTTTATCTCTCTGTTGTTGTTTATTTTGTTTTTATGAATCATCTTCAGCAAAATCATCTTAAGTATTTCATATTTCTGAATAAAACGATACATTCATGTTCCTTCAACAGCTCTAATTTGTAAAGTGGTAATGATATTTACCTAATTTTACTCAACTCTATGAAACCTTGAAAGGTTTAAAGACGTTTTCTATGACTATTTTAAGAGGTTATAATAGGACCATGAAGCAATAAACTAATTTTAAAAAGTCTTAACCTTTTCCGCTATTTCATCATTAGACCATCAACTTGACTTAATGCCACCAAATCTTTTTTTTTTCTATTGTACGTGTATTGAAGAAATGAAATATCAAAAAGGAATGGCGTGGATTTGAGTGGAGGAATACATCAGTGTGTATACTTTAAACATTAAACGAAGAAAAAAAGCAAAGAATGTGGTGAATGGAATTAACTTAGCAAATTATAACCGTAAGAAGAAGAAAAAAACACTGCATGTATAAATATCATCCAATGCGATAAAATTAAGATGATAATTTTCGTAGTGTTCAACACTTTTACGTCTTAAGATAACATTCTAATTATAACCAAATTTCTTCTAGAGGACACACTTTTCATGAATTAATGTACTCGTTGCATGTTTTGTACGATGAAACATGCATTCATCCGCCTATATTTCAACTAATGTAACAGGCTTTAGTGATAGATTCCATTGGCTTCATGAAAATTTTATACCGAGATGTTGTCACGAACTGAGATTCAAACATATAAACCCTGCTCTATAGTCCATAGCACAACCTACACTGAGCTAACCGGCGCCGCTTCCAACGCATGCCTCCGTTATATAAGACATGCATAGACTACTCTTCATAATAATTGAATAAAGCCACAGGAAATCCGCTTGATAATAATATGAAGTAAAATAAAATAGAACGATATCACAAAATTGTAGTACTACATAGGGCCTATACCCTAATGTTAATTTCAAGGATCATTTAAAAAGTAGAGATAACCAAAATGAAATTGAAGAAATGTCATACAATATAATGATTTAGTGACACAAGAGCTAATGGCTCGGGGGTAAAAAAAAACAACAAGTGTAATAAACATAATTATGAGGTGTTTCGCCACCAACTAATGGATTCTTCAAAATACTGTCAATTAAGACGGACAGGTGACCCAAAAATTTAGAGAAATAGTATTACTATAAAAGCCACACAGATTTTCATGTAACGCGGGAGACGTTTTAACTTTGATTGATTTTTTTGTTATTGTTGTTTTTAGACTACGGTCACATCAGAGACTGTAGATTTGATGAGACACTTTACAAATTGGACTGACTGAGTTATTGATACGAGGAGCTAGTGTGCCCCGTGCCTGTTCTGTTCTTTACTAAAATTAAGGTAGTTGAACAGTCCTCAGGATGCTTTTTTTTTCTTTTTAAAGTAGAAAGCATCTCACTCTTTCACACTCTCTGGCCATATCAGACTTGTAGGACCTATCTGGTATTGGTTTTTTTATATTCTCCTTGGCTTTGTTGAGCACGACTAATACAGGGATGGCCCGAAATTAAAAAAAAATGGAGTAATGATAAGAATGTATCTACTTGATAATAACACAATACACGTTTCGTTATTTATTTTTGTATTGATTTTTAGACTACAGTCACATCAGAGAGAGTAAAATAGAAGAGGTTTTGCGTTGAGGATTTTGCGTATCTGGGTCGGGATAATGAAAGCCGGTTGCTTCTTTCTTAAAACCTTAGCGAAAAAAAGAACTCTCCGTTTAAATTGGTAAACAGACACTGCCTTAGTTTTAATGAAGAAATAGAGTGGGCGCGCGTCAAGATAGCTCCCCGTATCAATAGCACTGTAAGGTATTTTTGTGAAATAACACACTAAATCTATAGTCTCTAGTCACATCGTGTAGGCAGTACCTTTTTCTTATTCTCCTTGGATGTGTTCAGCCTAAATAGTGTTTTGATAAGCAGTTACATAATATAATATTGTGAGCATTTTGCGTTTAATTGATAGTTTCTCGAATCTACAGTCACATAGGAGAACGTAAAAAAAAAATAGTCAGATGTTCCAGGGCGGGGATTTTGCGCATGGAGGTCGGAAAAATATAGGCGGTAACTTTTTTTAACTTAAAAAAGTCATCCTGAAAATTGGTAACTGCTTTAATTTCAATTTTTTGAAAATAGAGTGGGCACGCTTCACGCTAATTCTCCTTATGAAAAGCACTGGGAGTTCTTTTTTTAAAACGACTCACTAAACCTTAAGTCTCTGTTCACATCGTGTAGGACTTACCTGTTTTTCATTCTCCTTGGACGTGTTTAGCCTGACGCTGATGCAGTTCCTGGTCTCCAGGAAGGCCTCGCGCTGCTGGGCCTCCATCGGGTAGTGGAAGAAGATGCCGATGATGTTTGTCGCCACGTAGATCATGATGTTGGAGAGGAACTGAAAAAGGTGCAAGACAAGAGATGCGTCGCTAGAATGACTTAGATGTATTTACGTGCGGGAGAAACAGGGCGGATTATTAAACGATATAATGCTATATACACGCTGGTTATATGTCGTAGGGGGGCCTTCAAAAATATGTAGTGTGTAAAAAAATACACAAAATAATGTCCCAGGGTTGCATCCTTACCGAAATTAGTTATGCAGGCTCAAATCTTGTATAATATGCCTCTCTTGGATTTTTTTTGGTATTGGAACGCACTAAGAATGCTGTACTTCTTAAAATCAACGACTACAATTGCAGAAGTAATATCCTCTTGGTGGTTATAAATGCTTATATGCCAAATGCTATTACCGTATAAAGGAAACCGGTGATATGTTAAACCTTGCATGTAGCAAAATGTACAGTTCACTTGAAATACAAAAAACACACCATTTTAAGCACTGTACGTAAGGATTTCTGTTAATCATACAGACAACTCTACAGTTACCCCAAACCTGCCTATCATTATTATCACTAGTCTTCGATCCAAGCTTTATCATGTCAGTATTTTTTTTATTATCTCATCACGAATACGGCCCTAATTGCGGCTACGATCGGACAAAAAAGTCGGGATGAAAATTAAGATGCATGCGCCTCATCTTACGAAAAAAAACACAAAACAAAACAAAAAACACTCTGCCCAATGGGCCAGGCAGGCCGGGCATCCATTAGGGTGAGCACAAGCTGAAGGCGAGCTCGTTAGAGCGCATCTAACTCTAACATCGCCGCAGCGCCGCAAACAAAATTGGCTAAACAAAGTCTGGCAGAATGCGAAATGGATTCCTGCACAGGTTCTGTTTTCTTTTGCCATGGAGAAACCGAGGATTGCTTGGGAAAAAAATCATTTAGATAAGAATTTCAATGAGACCCGAGGATTTAGAAGAATTTAGCTGAGATGCGCAATATAGAGCAATTTCTCCATCCCTAGTTTTTAAAAGCGCGAAGACATGTTTAGTGCTGTTTAACTGAATCAGATGCACTGTTCAAAACATAGCGGCAACGCAAAGTTTCAATGCATCACTTTATGTATAGTGACAAAAAGATGGTTGTTCGAATTACTTTGCATTTAATATTTTTTACACCACACGCATAAAAATGTTATATAAAAATTAAATTCTTTGAACTTTAAAATGTTACGCATATAATAGAAATCAATTAGAAAGACCACTCTCTTGTTTCTAATTACAGAGTCTTAATATCAAAGAGCAAGGTAAATCAATGATAAACTAGATGATTTCAATCATTTCCATCAGTCCTTGTCACTCTGTAAAAGGCTCAGTTCTTTAATTTCACAGATCAATATAATTCTACACAAACTTTACTATAGAAAGGTTGCAGATACAGGACCTGCATGTCTAATCCATAGAGTTCCATTCTAAAAAAAACTGGTTCCAACATTTAATCACGATGGAACACAAAATTATACACAGAACATTTATTGAAAAGCGAATATTTATGACCATGGGCAGATTTGTGTATGGATAATGCTCAATGCTCTTCAGACTGAATCCAACTACTCTGCAGTAAAGAACCCTGTACATTAATAATGCAAAATTTGCTTTTTTATTACACATTAAATGTGTTCTCGTAGGTGCATCGATGAAATGAAGAGACCGCACCAAATTCCTCGATTGAGGCTCACAAAGAAAGCAAAACTGAAAAGGTTTTTTTAATTACTAAACCCAAGACAGCAGAGAGAGAGTTGATGTTTCGATCGAGCTGTGTGATTTCAACTTAATCACTAAAAATCAAATACGGACGATGTATCAAAACACCAGGTACTTTTAAGCGTTCTTTTATTTATTGTAAGTTTAGCTGTTTTGCTTACGGTGAAAAATTGTGTGTTAAAGAACAAGCTTCTTGTATTAACGATAACAAGATATTCTTCTGGCTTCAACTCCAAGAAAGTGGCAATAATTAAAAGAAGGCAGAATAGAATATTTCGCACGAATACTCCTAGCCGCATATCTTCAATTTCCATTCTGGAAAGAACAAAATAACATTTAAGAAGCTGGCCTAAAAACAGACAGAGGAGAAAAATAGGTGATGAAGCCATATAATTAACTACATAAAATATTAAATCATTGCATGCACGTCTTTGTTTTTCCAGCGCCTATGGTAAAGGTTTTTTTTAATACAAAGAAGGACTCGGTTTTTTACATCTTTTAATGAAGTGAGGTTGTGCTTTTCCCTCATTAATTAACACCATCAATTTTGTGACAGCACAAAGAAGAAAAATCTCTTGATTAAGCATCTAACAAAATGATTATTCATCCTTAATTTATTACCCTTATTTCGAGCGACGTCCTTTAACGATTCTTTAGGGTTGTGCAAAATTTATTAATTTTACGTCAGTTAAAAAATATCTAGGGCTTGCATGATTTATTAACAGTAATGTTCAAAACATTTCATTTTAAGCTTTGTTCGATGAAGTCTGCTAAATATTCGGTTCCGCAAATTCGATTATTGGTTCTAAATAATATAAAGCACAGATGTTGTTTCCGCGTTGATTCCTCTTGATTTTAAGAGCTGTAGCCTGAACAAAACCTATTGATGTTGCACATAAAAAAATTCAAAATGATAATGAAACAAGAAACTCAATGTTTAGTGGCAAAAGACAAAATCTCTCTATATGTTTGCGTGATTTAGCACCGCAGAAACAAGCTATTATCAAATTAAACCCTAAAAAATATCTTGAAAAAAAAACGTAAAGATTGCTTAGAACATCTCCGTACCACTGTGATGCTGTATTATGCTGCGGACAAGCTTGTGTCTCCCTTCTGTTTCTCAGATATCTTCACCAGTAAGCAAGACGGGGTAGGTAGGACACTTCTTTGTCTAACGTCTAACATGCGCTCTTTATCTCACGTTAGATTCAGAGCCAACACATTATTTACATTTAAAATTTGAACTCAGTAGCAGATTTCCATCGTAAAAATTCTTCTATAACATCAATGTGATTGCGAACTTTTTTATTATTATTTTTTTTGCATTTCTATGTAGTTGCTTGTTTTCATATTTTACAATGCTATTTCATATTTTTGCCCATTGTAGCAAAAACCAATTACAAAGAAAAAAATCGTTGCAGCGACAGATTTTATCCTCTTCATAACCATGTCTTATCGGTATTTTTAAAGTCATTTTTCCTACACTAGGGCCCGCGTGTTCCCCCTTGGTAAGTCAAGACAGTGTCACTGCCTTGAAAATATGGCGTTATAATTCAACAATATAGTTAAATACTACAATGTACCCTGTATCACGAAAGCGAAACATAAGGCTTAAAACCCGCTAGAGTAAGATCGAGGGCAATCCATTAACCTTAGTGGTTGCCAAGACTTTTATTCCCAAGGGCTGCGTTGAAAAACGCGTGGTTCTTGCACCGATTTAGGCCCAAAATAATTACCCAATCCTACCGTCATGTTGTGGGGGAGAGAGGACAGGCACACGCCCAGGCCAGGCCCTCAGGGCATCCTGCTGTCGCCGCGAGATTTCACTCTCCACAAAGTATAAAATCAGCAGTAAGAGGTACCTTTAAAAAACATAGAGGCGCAATATGGAATAGGGTGGTTGGGAGTATGCAGAGAATTGGTTCGATACACGAAATAATTAAGGCGAAAACAGATGTGATTAAAATCTTAGATACATATATATATAGGTACACTGATTCTGAAATGGTGTGAAAAATGGAAGCAAACATTCAATGGCGTCGATAACATTCTGGAAAGTAGTTGTGGTCGTTATTAAAATATTTAGGATGCTGGCCCATATTAATCAAGACACAGTTTGATACTTTTATTTAATTTAAGGACACTTGACATTTTTTGGACAAATTTAGAATATCCCCTTATAACTGCATGGACATCAATACTCCAAAAGAGACTTCGAAGAAAAGAAAGGAAAAATAGAAACACAAACAACGACATAATTCAACAATATATTTAAATACTACAATATACCCTCAATCCTGAATGCGAAACATAAGCCTTAAACCCGCTAGAATAAGATCGAGGGCAATCCATTAACCTTAGTGGTTGCCAAGACTTTTATTCCCAAGGGCTGCTTTGAAAAACGCGTCGTTCTTGCACCGATTTAGGTCCAAAATAATTACCCAACCCTACCGTCATGTTGTGGGGGAGAGAGGACAGGCACACGCCCAGGCCAGGCCCTCAGGGCATCCTGCTGTCGCCGCGAGATGCTAAGTGGAGACGGTACCACGATAATGGCCGCTCTGCTTCTCTTCACAATAGAAGGGAATGAACGAGGCAACGGCTGCGTGAACGCTCCACTACGTTCAGTTGGTTCAACCGGTTATTCACACGTCCCGTAATATAGTAATAATTAGCTTAAACAATGTCTTTTAAGTGGGTGCTACTTTGGCGAAAACCTATGTGTTACACAGAATGGTACGAGATAAATAAAGACTTTGTAGTACACTTGGACTAGAATAGTACGGTGACAGAGATATAAACGATGACGCCCAGAAATGATGCGGTAGAATTCTGCCTCTAGCTTATAAAAGAGAAATTATCTCGGTAGCCCTGGTTAGCGAAAACTATGTGTCTGTTAAATGCACCTACAGGTATTATATAAGCAATAAACTACGGTCTACGAAGATTAATACGCTATGTTGCTAAGGCTTATGAAAACAAATCCCTCTGCTTACTACATCTAAAACGAGTGTAATAATTTCAAACACAATGGGGTCTCTTTTTAAGCTGTTAGGGTAGGATTAGCAAATTTTCTTTGCAAATCTCATACCTCATGACACCTGTCGGTCATTGGGTAAATATGTACACATTTGAACACTTCATGTCATTTTGGTTGCCAATTCAGGGATGAAGTATTGATCCTTCTGAAGTTATAGTGAATGTATATGGATAAATGTTTGGGTTTTACAGTCACGTTGTTTTGTATTTGAACATTTTAAGGGAAATAATTATAGAGAAAATAAGTAATCTATTGACGAAAAAAACTTTAAAATATACACGATGAGTTATATTATTCACTGTACAACATATCATACAATACATAAATCCATGTTCGTTGTTAAGTAAATAACAAAATACAGCAGGTGGGAATAATTTATATAAAACACTTGCACCATTTAGTTATGCACCCAAGTGCGTTATTTGTCGGTGCATAGAAAGTCATGGAAACACACCTTTCAATGTAAACAACAAACACACCAAAGTGTGCTGCTCCTTAATGACATGTGTCACACGGGCGACCCTAGATGTCGGAGTGTCGATACAACATTACCGCGGTAATTTCACGACAAACTCTTCTGTAATTGAGTTGCTTGACCGCCTCGACCGCGGCGTCGGCAGCGAATTCCACACGGCTACCCGGGGCCGTCAGTCCTAAAGCCTTCAGTCAGTCAGTCAGCATCAGTAAGCATCTCTGACCAGTGGTCAAGCGGAGAACAAGAATGCTTTTCACGAGCTAGACTCTACGCCAACATTGCGGTACCCGCATCGTTGCGACCAAATCGAATAGGGAGATAGCTGTAATGGTTTACCGGCCGCCTCCACTTCAGGAAGGTGGTGTGGTTTGCCCCCGCCAGGAACGCAAACCTAATCATTTGCTAAGCTATGGTGTGTAGAGCGGACACCTACAGCAACAACAAAAACGCCGATCCTTTTCTTTAAAATAGCTTTTTACCAGAGCGAATCAGGCACAAGTCGGAAATTTCACTTTAGGAGTTATTCATAGTGTGTTAAAAAAACATCAAATGCACTTAAAGAGGTTGAAGAAATCGTAACTCTATCATTTCTAGAACCAGATATATTCAGCTTAATTTCAAATGAAAAAGGTAAATATAAAAGTATTTTAAGATGTTTAAAGGGCTCTGGCTCAAAACTTATAGTGGCAACTTGTACCAGATTCACCAAGGTTGAATAACTTCGTATTCTTATTCCACTGCCACTTACGTTTGAACAACTCGCTTCGTGTTCTTTCCCATAGTTCATAGCCTATGATTTAGCCATTGGCATGTACTGACTTACTGATCCTGATATACCGTTAATAATAGTTATAAACTGATCTCCTCAATGTTTTCAACTTGTTAACAACTTTAAAAGAATTATAAAGCAAACATACGCGGCTTATGTTTTCCGAAAATGCGGCGGGATATAAAGATGAAACAAAAGTACAATATAATCAACTTTTCATCATTTTAATAAACTAAAACGCCTTGAAATTCTACTTTAAAAAATGGATATACTTTGTCTTAGGAAAACGACAAAAAATAGCACAAATTAACTTACATAAGCACTAGATCTACTCCTGTCTTATGGTCCGAAGTTTTCTTCTCTTTTTTGTCCTTTTTTTCTAAAGAAAATAATTGGACACGTCCCGACGGAGCTGTCGGTATTTTCCGCACGGACCAGATACGACTGGAGCCAGCGCATAAAGCACCCCAACTGACACTTTTCAAAGCTGGTGCAGCTATAACGAGAAATGGGCTAAGGGATGGGGGAGACAGACAGGCAGGCAGACTGACAGACAGACAAAGAGACAGACAGATGAAAATCAGACGTTTCAATATGTTTCTTATATAAAAAATCTAAAAAGATGAGATATTATGGAAAGGGCAGAAAAAAGAGTGATGGATACTCACTTTTCTGAGGTTGTGTACTAGATACGGTGGAAAATTGGGTGGGCAGTTAAAAGGCACATGAGTTGCTAGATTTAATAACAGAAAATAACTGGATAGGAATATGGATGATAATTAAAATACGCTTCATTAAACACACTTGAAGAAGCTCAAACAAAAAAAAATAGCCTGGAGAATCTTTACACCTTCAGATTCGACCAAAATGACGGAAAAATCAACAAGGTATTAAAGTTAACATCAAAATTCCTGCATAAACTGATCCGTCAACGTAACTTGCTGTCGCTCACAATGCTAGGGGTATGAGGTAGACATAACCTGCTGTTTGAAAAAGTTTGTAAAAGAAAAACTAAACCTTGTTTTGATACAAAAAGACACAACTTGTGAAAAGTCTACAGCATTTCTTATTCGAGACATTACCTCACATTCACGTTGGGTCGGTGTCAGTTTAATGTGACCGGCTGAGACATGAGTAAAGGTATCCCCGCCCTGTCTCGTGTGTGGCAGCACGTAAAATTGTCAGACGTCAGTCCTGGGGTTCGTCCACAATATAGCCTTTATAGTGTTGACGTTGGACGTTAAACCAACTCAACAACAACTCAACAACGTTACATTCACAATGAGATTAAGCTGTAAACGATGTATTAATATTTCGTTTAATATGTTCTGTCTAACAGATTAGTCCGGGTATGATTGTATAGTGCACGGCATAGGAAAAAAAGAGATAACTTGCTAAACAGACAAAATGTAAAGCAGGTGTTAGATGTTAAATCAACTAATAGACTGACGGATACGGAAGTAGCACAAGCAATGTCTCTTTTTCTCACACGTTCCTTCTCTCTATCATTCCATATCTTTTATATTTCTTTCTCTTTTTTGTAATCCAATTTTCGGGAGACTGATTAGGAAGATTGAGAAGATTATATAATGTTCCTCGCGTTTCCTCTAAAACAAAAATTGTTATTTGGCAAACCTAAAGCTTCAGTAAGCTGCCCAAATCAATCTCCGTCTTTCTTTTTTTTCTACTGCACAGTGCAGTAAGGGTAAGTTCCTCCAGGGTAAGTTGGCCATGTTTTCTCAGATTGTTTGATTTAACAAGCCTTTTTCCAGTAGAAAATGGAGCGATGGTTCTTTTTTTCAGGAGCCTTAACAGCCCAGTCGGTAGTGAGTTGGTTAGTTGGTTTTAACGTTAACTGTCAGCACTATAGGCTTTATGAGGACAAAGCCCAAGACAATTTTATGTACAGGGCGGTGATACCATGACGCCTGTCTCAGCCGATCACTTTATACTGACACCAAAGCAACCAGTTATCAGTTAACAGAAAGGACATTTTTCGAAAAACATCTCTTGTACCTCAGACAAAACTTATAATTACCAAGCACTTACATCTGAAACATATCTATGTACTTCAATTCCTTTTTCTTTTTATTGTTGCGTATTTGAAGTCTTCTTCTCGTACAAATTGCTAAGCCAAATCATACACCGATCAGGTGTGTTTATGAGCTATAGTAGTACAAATTAAAAAGAATAAATGTTTCATCAATTTGTTATTTCCTAACGTAAAATTGTTTTTCTTGTCTGCCGTTTTAAAAGATTTATTTAAGTATTTATCTTTTTTGCTATACAAAACGGTATAGACCTGCTCACTCTATTACTAGCCAGGCATAACAAGCTGTTAATAAAACTCCCTTATCCCACAGTTAAATAATAGGGCATTTTTACAACGGGAAATAAACGGCAGCATTGGCATAACAACTTGAACAGTCAATAACAAATGGAAGATTTTAAATGGTATCTTTTCATGTACTTAGTCGAGTTTCAACATTTTGCCCCCCTGAATGTTTAATCATTTTACGGCAAAACTCTATTATTACAAAGATTTTTTTTTAAATTAGCAATTCAAACGAGAGCAATTTTGTATTTATGCGCGAAAAATGGATTCAGGTTTCGTAATATTGTGTATAGCTTTTCTCTTTCCAAACGTTTAAAAAGAGCAAAAAGAGTATAAGTTTACCATCATCCGAGATTTAAAGGAAATATCCAAACACGCGAAACAAAGAGGGTTGCGATGATATGTTATTTATTAGCACCTAATCCTTTTCTTTTTGTTCAGAAGTAATTTTAAGGGTCTATCATAACTATCTCAACCTGTGGGTGCTGGTTACTCGAAGATGGAGCAAAGTGAAGGGGTTTTGCGATGATGTCGAAATAGAACAACTATATGTAGTAAAATATGTTTCAAAATGGCATCATTGGACGTAATCCGAACGAAGTTCAGAATACATAACAATAATAATAATAATAATAATAATAATAATAATAATAATAAGTACATTAATGTATAGCGCCTTATGCCGAGGCCTCAAAGCGCTTTGCAAGATTCTTTCATTCGTCCATACTTAGTGCACATCACACACACCCACACTCATACAACATATTGCACACACACACACACACACACACACCCGCTCAATACCCAAAAGCAAAATTTGTCATGATATTACTTATCAGGATTCAGAATACATTCATAGTTTTGATCTCATACCTTGAATAATTATTCTACAATGACCAAGAAGTCACACAGTCGTACAGTCAGTGACACATAATTATCTACATAACTGGGTTCTGCTCGTCAAAGTATGTATGAGTAAAAGAGGGCATAAGGAGATGGGTGGTAATATTTGATAGGCATACATCAAATTGGGCTTTTAAGGTCATATTGGCACTGAATTATGTATAAACCTAGTAAAAAATATGCCTTAAGGTCTTTCATACTAGGACCGGCAAGGTTGACCGACATAATTATATTTTTCTTCCCTTTTCTGACTTCAACGATCAATTTACAGTTTTTTTTCATCTTTGCATAGCAAATTCGCAAACTTAAATACCCATATAAAAATATAGTGCAATGTTCGCAAAAATGTGTAAGGAAATACATTACAGAACGTGTTTTTTCAGCTATAGTATAACTTGATCTACCTCTTATTATACAAATCATTAGACCTTTTAACCTGCTCATCGTGGATCGTTGGGACCAATAAATATTGTATTTATTTTTTTATATATAAGCTTATTCTGAACAGGACGGTACCAAGTAAGGCCTCCTATATTTTGATATGAAAACGGCCTTGTGTCAGATTATTCTTAAGCAAATAATTCTAACTGAAAAGACGATGTCCTAAAACTCAACAACCTAAGTGTGGAACTTCGAAAAGATCCAAGCTTAAATAACACGAACTATGTGTCCTACTGTAGCAAAAGGAAGTTGATGAAGAAGCAAAAGGGAGGAGAAGAAGACGAAGAAAAGGGAAAACAACCGCGAAAACAACCACAACAACAACCACAAGAACGGCAACAACAAGATTAAAAAGAAAAGCTGTAGCTTAGAAAAAAAACGACAAAAAACGATGTATAAAAAGAAGATGATGAGAAGGTAATAAAAAAGTCAAGCCGAGGAAGAGAGGAAAAGACTCAGAAGAGACAATTTACGTTTCTAGAAAAGTACCGTGTCGTTAGAGAAGCCTTTTCTTAAATCAATAATCCCTCAGTTCTTTTCTGCTTACTATGTAGAATCCCTAAGCTCATTTCAGTTCAATCAATTAAATTCTTCTTAGTGATGCTGCCTCTAGATTCTTATCCTTAAATATTTATTGGCGACCTTTTCTCTTGATGTTAAATTCCAAAAGTCTTGCATATGTAGTGGTTCTGTTCGATCTTTTTTCGAATTACACTATTTTTTCATGAAAACAAACAACAACAACAAAAACAACACACATCCAATCAATGCGCAACGTTGGCAATGTTTACGATTGCTTAGTGAGAAAATTAACTATGGAGTCTCAGGCTCTATTTTGGACATCATCTTTGCCACCTTTTCAATGTTTTATATCCCAAGACTTTTTTATACAATCAACTGTACAGCTTTCCTCATACAAGCAACTCTGCTGCTAATGACGTTGAACACGACTAGATCAACTTTGTTGTTAATTGGACTTCATGTTGTAGACGTTTAAGTCTATAAACTACCCAGACAACAGATGTGGCGTCATTTTTTTTCTTTTTTGTAGATAGAAAGATCTTAATCCTTAATTGTGTGGAACGTTTTAGTGTGTTTGTCTCATTCTGTATCAACGAAACACGCTACAATCGCCAAAATCTTTTTCTCTCACTCATCGATTGTCGCCAATATAAAAGTACAATACAAGTAATTATGTTAAACAGCCAACATTGAGAAAACCAAAAACTATTTTTTCTCAATTATCATAACCTGGTAAACTCAAACTAGTTCATGAACAAAATTACAAAAAGAAACAATAAAATGTCAAAAACAAAACAAAAACATCGCGTGTTTAAATCAATTTTGGTTTGATAATGTACTTAGATTTTTAAACATGTGTTGTTATTTTGTTATGAATTTAAAACGGACGGCTTGCTAGACAAAATACGAAATAAAGGAGATTAATAAAAAAACAAAACAAATAAAAAACACCTGAGAACAGCCTTATAAAATGATGCACCAAAATTTTATGATAAAATAACTTTTCGCTGCCCGAATTGTGTTCACTATATGTACGTGTTCTACTTTAACAAAGGCCAGACTAACATTACGTGACGAGAGAAAATGAGAGGACAAATGTTACCTCTGCTGTTATGGTGAATAGCCATAATTAGACGGACAGGAAGGTCTTGCTTAGCTCTAGTAATACCAAGTCGTAACAAAGAGAAACAAATAAAAGCTTATGAAAAGATGGCATCGAATAATTAGTAAGTCCTTTCACACTAGACGCTTGAGAGAAAAGGGGGGGGGGGCAGACAGACAGACAAACAGACATATAGACAGGCAGACTTTCAGACAGAGACCGAGACAGAGAGGCAGCCAGACAGACAGAAATGGAGACAGAAAGAGAGAGAGAGAGAGAGAGAGAGAGAGAGAGAGAGAGAGAGAGAGAGAGAGAGAGAGAGACATGACAAATAGAGAGAAATACACATAGGATTGCTGATCGCAAGACAGAAGAATGAAACTCAAGCACGCGAAAAGACGGTGAAAGATAGATGTGTGTGGATAGTGAGGGATTAGATGGATACATAATGAGATGGGTACTGTAATGTTCTTATAAAAAAATAACGTAGAAAATACAGGTGCTGAAGTCAAGTAAAAAAAAGGGAATTGCAGTATTGCTCCTCTTATCATTTAAAACAAAAGCTCAGAATCGATGTGGAAAGTGGTAAAACGAATATAAAAAGTGCTTGTATTTAAGTGGGAGGGGCGAATAAAAAGGGAAAAGGGGACACGGGTATTCGTCTCTGTGTGTGTTTGTGTGTACATCATTGTTTCGTTTTATACATATTTATAATTTTCATAAAAGATACCGTCTTCTCAATAAAAACTGTCGAGAATTTATAATTTTATGATTGCCTGTATTTGTTGACTGGTTTGTTTGTTGTTGTTATGTTCTGTTTTTTCAGAAAATTAGATCTTTTTTCTATTCCATTGAAAAACTGATTTTTTTAATCAAAATATCTGGGAGATGGTAATCAAAATTATTGTCTTCATGAAAAAAAAAATGGGGACACAAATCAGTCGTTACCCAGAAAACGTAAATTTCTTTTTTTTTTCAGAAATCAATTTTGAACAGGAAATAACACCACAAGCTCTCCGCAAACCACCCACATTGTATGCTGTAGCTATGTTACACTGTACACTGAGAAATTAACACCATTCTATTCCTACGACGTCTCCGTGTGCAGATGGCTCGAGACATCTGCTGGCACTGACGTTTCCATACGTTTAGCTTTCCTGTTTGACACCTTTCTAGGGCTAATGTTAATTATGAAAACAAGCTTGTTTGCAGTGAGGTCGATACGAGGCCAATCCTATAAGTTCGATGTACGACATGTATTTAGAGACACTGAGCGACAATCATAATAGTAATGATATGTTTATATCAGTGCTTTGTTATGATTATACATTTCTAGCATGATGTAAATAATCTGAGCTCAAGTGATAAATATCAAAGTCCCAACTCAATATTTACTTCTTGTAATTCAAACATCATATCAAGTAAACACTACTTAATATTGCCTAAGTAGTAATAATCTCCAGAATTTAACACGGGTGATCGAATTCTTTAAATAGCATATCAGATTGGGGGAGGGGGGGGGGTGTTAATGTCAAGTTCGTGTTGTAAATGTAATCTTTGTGAACTTCATTCGAAGTGACAACTATTAAGAATATAGCACCCCAACGGCTGTTTGTCTCTGCATAATCATGTGGGTTGCTAGAACACGAAAACAACCTATTTAATTAAAGTGGTAAAAGTTTATTAAGATATATACTCTTTACATACAAAAAAGACTCGGTATTGTGGATTCTAGAATTCGGATCCTCTATGAAAATACCTCCTCACATCCTATGACAAAATAGGCTCGAAACCATTGAACGTACATACATGCAGATTGCATTGCACTTAGTTTCCATAATTTGGCATAATTTTATTGGCTGTGTCACCTAAAGACAACTTGTTTTGTTACGAGAGAAAGCAGTGGGGGCTTTTATGAACTACGATTTAAGGAGCGCGCTATGCATCAGAAGCTGAGTCTGACTCTGTGTTTTTATTTTTTTTTTCAATTTTATTATTGTATCGATGTATCAAATTATTCTTTACAACCCATATTTTTCTTGAACATATTACTCAAAAGCTTTATGTATATTATTGAATTTTAAATTTTCTTAAATTGTGTTTGAAGGGTTGATAGTGTATTGATCTACATGATGGTAGGAGAGTCCGAGATCTAAGTTGGCCCAGCAGTATTATACTTATATCTCTATAGCTCATAAAGTCTGAGTGTGTCGTTCGGCTTGTGGTAGATCGAACAGTGTTCTAACAAAACCTTATAACCACTTCACAGCCATACATCTGATAATGGCTTCTTGATTCCAGCATTTTTCTTGAGACTAAGCATTGCCAACGATTGCCAACCCTTTGATCATCGGGGGAAAAAGACTCGTAGATTGACGCCAGCTTCTAGGATAGTAGTTAGAGCCATTCATAAGCTTGTCCGACGCACTAAAGTCAGGCAGTTTACACAAGTCAAAAGTGACATATACTTCCATACTATTTGTCTATCAAAAAGTAGATTATGATTGCTTAGCATAGCGCATACATGAATAGATGTAGTAATGCTACCATTTGATAAAATTGTCCGCATATATTAGCAAGAAACTCTTTATTCTTTTACGGAATGTGTAGACACTTTATGTGTCAATGCCAATTTCTCATGCATATCCAAGTAGTAGCATAAAGAGAAGTGTGATGTGCAAATATGGGTTCATAAAAAATGACTCAAAAGGATGGTGTTAGGGTAGCAAAGCCTTATCGATTGAATTTCAGGTGAACCGCATGATAAAGAGCTGAGCATGATCACATAAGTTTCTTTTATCTGAAGACAGAGGAGTCAGGGGCAGAGAAGCCGCGCGATTATTGTATTATCTCTTGACCTTGATTATGATTGTGTTTACCGCCACGACTGCCAGTGGAGATGTTAAGATCAATAGGATAAGGAAGACAAGATTAATACTACCTGCAGGGGAGAGAATAGAGCTGGCCCTTACATCCTTGTCTCCCTTCGGTACCACAGGTCAATAAGTCTGTATCAAATTATGTGTGTGTGTGTCCTGCGATTCTCCTTTAGGTTTTGTCCTCCAATACATAATTTTATTTGATCTCGGAATAAATTGAATGACTTGTTCGTAAATTCGAGGGGGTGGAGTGGGTGAGGGAATCCGTGCTTTTGCCTGTATAACGACTCGTACACGAGTACCCAAAAACTGTGACAAAAAGTAGAAATAGCTAAAAAAAACAAAAAAAAAAACAAAGAAAATACTAAACTTCGTTTTACAATAATTTAGATTTAGTTCTTAGTCTCTGCCCTGTGTACTTTACAAATAATGAATCATTAGTTCTGGAAGTGGAAAGGCAATTCACTGTTTTCGACAGTATGAGCTACGGAAGTATGGAATAATTAGAGGAAGCTAATTCTGGCCCTCTCTTTCTCTCTCTCAGGACTAATCACAGATCCCCCGGGCAGGTGGACATCAGACCAATAGTACCAAAATGAACAAGCTGGCGAGATCCAAATTGTAATGTAAGAGAAAGAGAGTTTGAAAGAAGAGCAGTTGGCTAGTGTAGGAGACTGGCAAACAAACAAAGAGACAGACAGACAAACGGACAGACAGTCAGAGCCAGGGAATACACACAGACAAACACACACACATATATATATATATATATATAATGATATCAGCACTATATATATATAGGCTATATTGTGGATCGATCCCAATACTTAAGTCTGACAATTTTACGTGTTGCCACAGAGAGACAGTGCTGGGGATACCATAACTCTTGCCTCAGCTGACACGTTATACTGACACCGACCCAACCAGTAGGCGATGAAGTCGGACAAATAAATTTTGACGAACGTGGGTTTTCAAACCTATCAGAAGACTAACACTCTACCACTTTCGCTAGAAAATTGTTGCTCCACTGCCCCTATAGGGCGGGGTTTGGAGAATAAAAGTTAGATAGCGCTCCACAGAGAACTTCCTCCGTGCGAGCGCCTGTTCTAAATCCCGTAGAGCAACTACCATTCCAAAAAATTATATTTAATGTTATTTTGCTTCTTCGAATCTCATATAAATTTCCAAAGTTAGTTTGTCCCGGCAAATAACATAGATCTAATCTAAGTTAAATAACTTGTTTTTATTAAGATTAACAAAATAATGTCTACTAAAATACTTGTTCTAACTATTTCTGAATAGAATTCAAGTCTTTTCTGGGCTATTCCATGCATTAGAGCTGAACCTTACACCTGTTAATGTTCAGTAAAATCATCTAAGTAGCTACACAGCACGTTTTTTATTTACAAGCAACGTAGATTGTCGAAAGAGAAGAGCCACAAATCTTATTATCTATGGTGGTTTAAAAATAGCTGTTCTGGCTTTGGCGAACTTGAGTATGTTTCTAGTTGTATCTCTATGTGTTGCATTGGCTCCTAAAAATATTATTCCCTATACAAAACTTCTGCTAAAGTCAGCCTTAAAAACGCATACTTTCCTTTTAAATCATTCCTAATCTGTCACCACAATATGGCATTGCATCACCATAATTTTATAAATATCAGACAAAATGATAGAACCCGATACAAAAATAATAGTACAACAGTAAAAAACAAAACCCTTTTCAATCATTTTCTCCGCATGATAACTATGTATTACCAGTATGATTCAGTAGTTGCTTTTTTTTCCTTCTTTGTCGTTCTCCTAGAGTCACTGGCGTTGTTTATGGTAACGATGTGAAGCCAGCAATGTTTGCGAGTCAATACAGTCCAGGCCATATCGATCTAGCATTTAACGACTGATCAGTGCAGATAACACTCTAGTTTTTACCTCTTGAACATGTGTATGCGTTGGTGGAGATCAATGAATAACTTGCCCCTAGCAGGACATTATTTGGGATCCAGAGAGACTTTTTTTTTTTTAAGATGCGTACATAAATCACATAAAATCAGAGATGGAATGTATCGCTCGCCCCCTTGTTGTTTCGTTCTCTCTAATTTTTTTTCTGTCTATTCCAAAACTTTACTTTCAATTGTTTTTATGTATTTATTTGAATTTTGACTATTATTAGTAAGATATTATTATAATTATTATAATTATTATTATAATTATTATTATTATTTTTATTTTTTATTATTATTATTAATATTATTATTATTATTATTATGATTATGATTATTATTATTATT
>RQTK01000367.1:157028-173679 GCA_003991915.1 Elysia chlorotica | reverse complement strand
ATTATTATTATTATTATTATTATTATTATTATTATTATTATTATTATTATTATTATTATTATTATTATCATAATCATCATCAACAAATTTTATAACTAGTTATCATGTATAAATCTCTATCGATTGGCAAAACCAATCAACCAACAATATTGAAAATTTCTGAGCAATCGTTAAAACCCTTGAAATGCTCTTGTGTTGTCTTAAAAAGAAAGCGAAACAGAAAGTCAGCGAGGCAAGACAACCTGTTTCTCCTATGCATTGAAAGTGTTTCAACCAGCAATAATGTTGTATTCTGCTTGAATCTCTAGATAAAACAATAGGTCGAATGGTAACCAAAGGCATGTTATTTAGACCTTTGAGTCGTTCCTTTTATGTTTAGTTATTACAGGCGTATGTTCATAATGTTTAACTAGTTGTATAGCCGTTGTCGGCCAGACAATCGCGAAGAGTACTGACTTAATTGAAAAAACCTTTTACGCTGAGAAATGCACGAGCAATATTAGCGTGCAACATGTGTGCTACCAACATCAGAGTTGTATTTTCCAAGCCTTGTCTTTTACGTTACTGAGAACAGTGTAGCATTGTGTGGTAGAAAATAGTGTCAAAGAAGTTAAATACAAACTGTACGTCCCTACATACGGGGGCAATGCTTTTATTGTTACTGAATTGCCAAGTCTAACAACTTTATCGCCCTTTCTTTTTTGTGTAATTAAAATGATAAAAAAAACAATCGACAAACTGTTTACTTTGCAAAAAGGGAAGTTCCTTTGCAAAAGAAAATGAAAAATAAACGCCATAAAACCGGGACGTCACGTCTGAGGCAAATTATGGTCTATGTTAATCGTCTCACTCACGACACTCAGTCTAAAAGCAATAATGTTGAAAAACGCTGAAGCTCTGTCAATGGGCAGACTATTTTCTAAATGATTCAGTAAAAAGAGTTTGATAAAAATATCGGTCCCAAAACTCCGACACTATTGTTATCTATGGTTTGCTTGTGAATGATCATATGTTTGTAGTAGACAGGAGAGATTGCAATTGTGTAATGTGAGCAAACCAAACTCAACGCGGATTTATGCCAACAATGACTCTGAAGTGTTAGGCTCTGATCAAAGTTTGATCAGATAAAAATTATTAATTTACAAATTCAAATTGCACAAAGCATCCGCTATTTGGTTCTTGTTTTTATTGTGTAAACCTACCTCACCATATCAGCTTGGGTTTAAAAAATATCATTAAATTAAATTAATGTTGAATAATAATAAAGCCGTATCGAGATAACCCAGCGCTGTTACGCAGTCGAATTGTTTTCCCAATCAGATTTTATAATGAAAAGGGTAAAGACATTACCGCCTTGTTCAAACAGCATAAAATAAAGTTTCTGAAAGTTTAAAACAAAATTATGATTGAGGAAAGAATTTGGTACAAACAAAACAGTGAACAAAGTATGCACCATTATTATGCAGACGAGATAGATGCATGTAAACCGATGTCTTAATCACTAAATGAGTGGTTAGAACTGGACACATGCAACATAAAACATGCTAAAACAGGAAAATTAAAAGCTCATCGCGTCGTAACCAAACCACATCGGTTAGAAATTCTGAGCCGTCGTTCGAGATAATTATTAGATGGACATTTATTAGAGACTCCACGTGGAAACACAATTTCTGAGAGAGTCATAATTATGCCAACAGGACTGGCTAGGAAACATGGAAAAATGAGACTGTCTGTAATCCTCCTTAGTCAAATTACATTCACCTCATCACTGTAGTGAGTCAAAGTCCCCGAGTTTCCTCTCTTTAATGAGGTGTCCTTGTGAATCAGCAAACAAGGCGAAGCCATGGCGTTAATGCAAAGCTAATACATAGAAATTCTACTGTCTTTCTTATTCACGACCAGTTGGGTAATTAGCGTTTGGAATAATAATGTCACCCTGTTCTGATATCAATATTGAACGTATTAGATAAAGTATTTAGTAGGAACTGAATTTAGATACACTATTACAGGCTATTTCCAGAAGCATGGTCAACAGCAGAGTTTTTTCATCCTTTTCAAAGAAATTGACACTTTTTTGCATAAATATCATTTGCTTTTGATTCAAAACATCTCCCAAAACATCTTAAAGGACTGATACCCATGTCTATTTCACATAAAAGTTCGATCAATTTTCAAACGAAAAATATCAGACCATAATTATAAAAAAGAAACATATTGAAATCTAATAACTACTGTATTATTTTGGAAGAGTAGACGTTATGAATTTTCGCCAAGCAAAGCATCTAAAGGCAGTTTGGTTCTCTTAATGAGAATGTAAAAAGGCTTGGTTAAAAAGATCATGAGCTGCATTTTTCACAACTAAGCTAATGGTTGTTAAGGTCATGCAATTATCGAAAATTTTAAAAACCTTTGAGCACATTACTTATTTAAGCCAACCGCTGTTCAGTAAAATCAATTTGTATGGTTTGTTCAAATTGCCTTGCCATAGAAATAAGAATTGAAGACGGGTGCTGGGAGGCGTCAACTACAAGGTTAACACATGATTATCAGTCTAAAACGGGATTTGGTTTAATTAATGTCAAGCGTTTCTGAAAAAAATCTGATAAGTCAAAAGAAATAAATCAAGCCATAAATAAAGCTTAACTTTTTCACCAGACCATCTGGATATATAAACATAAAAAACGTGATCGTTATAATTGTGTGCTATTCTTTTTTTTTTAGCACTCACGGGCAAAAGACTAATAGAAAGATTTAACCGTATTAACCCTTATTAAGTTGTGCCAACGTGAACACTTTCGTAGAAATGTGTGTTGATGGGGACCGTCACAGATCATTTTCAAACTAAAATTAACTTTCATGGTATAATTTTGTCCCTCTGTTAACATTATGTTAAACGCTGAGATTAAAACCCTTATAGTCAATACACACACACACACACACACACACACATACTTGGTTAACCAAAATGTATTGCATTGTTTAATACCACAAAATTTCAATACAGTTGTTAATCGTGTCAATGGGTCCACAGATAATTCAATGATATCCGTAAAATTGAAACCTATTTAATTTCCTTTTCTCTACCTCTTTCCTGTTTTAATTGTTTAATTTTTGTTGTTGTGTTGTTGGTTGTTGTTTATTTTGTTGTTGTTTTTTGTTCAATAGTTAAAGATAGTGAATACACGACACAGATGATAAAGAGAGGAACAATAAGGCATACAGACTTAAACGGACTAATTTAAAGCAAAAATCATTGTTATTATTATTTGAGATTTTATCTCTATATAAATGGACAGAATTGGTTGGAGATAATCAGAAATGCAAATTTATAGACACGGGCATAGAATGACAACACTATTCATGTGTGTCGTTACTTTTTCTTTTGGTTTTTATTTTGTGTTTTACTCTAATCCTATTTTTGCGTCTCAAATCTCATAAACAGCGTCTCTGCCTGCTAGACAACCCTAGCTAACTCGATAAGGGAAATCTCTCTGAGGGAATCCTGAAAATTAAGTAAATATCCTAACACAACTGTTTTGAGTTGTTTCTTTCCTTCTTTCAAAACTTTTCCCTATACCTTTTTGTCTCTGTGCCCACAAAAACATTTTCGATTGTGGCAATTCATCAAAGAGGATGGCACTGAGGACGAAAAAGAGAGGAGATAGAGAGGAGGGAGAGAGAGCGTAGAAAGGGTAGTGGGGTATGTTAAAAGAAAGGAAGAGATCAGTCAAAAACGAAGAACATATAATAGAAATATATGGATAGGCTGAATGGTATTGAGGGTTAAGAGAGAGGGAGATAGAGGGAAAGGGAGAGAGATAGAAAGAGAGAGGTGGACAGAGATAAATATATAGGTAGTTCGAGATAAAGAAAAATATGTTTCAGAGAAGAAAGAGGCGAGCCGAAGACAGAAGTCAGCATCAGCTGACTGTGATTCTAAAATGAGAGATAGGACAATAATGTGAAAAGGAGATTGATAGAGGGAGAGAAAGAGAGAGAGAGGCAGAGAGAGAGAGAGAGAGATGGAGAGGTATGAAAGAGATCATTGTTGTGTGAAAGAGATCATTGTTGTGTGTGAAAGAGAGTATGTGTGTGTGTGAAAGAGAGAAAGAGAGGGAGAGAGAGAATATGAAAAGATAATGGAAGAAACAGAGAGGCGAGGAAAGGGAGGGGGAAAAGAGATGGATATAAATAGAGAAAGAGAGAGAGAGAGAGAGAGAGAGAGAGAGAGAGAGAGAGAGAGAGAGAGAGAGAGAGAGAGAGAGAGAGAGAGGGTGAAGGAGAAAACAGCCATGCCTCCGTCTCGAGTCCTTCAGTGACTGTACAGGATCAGTGAACTGAAAACCTAACTAATCGAGTTTTCATGTCTTTAGCGCCTCTACTTCACTTATGGGAAAAACTCAACAACAACGAAATAAAAAATAAGAAACTAGATTAGACGTTTCGTGTGATCAGAAGAGGCGGAAAGAGGGCCCAGGGCGTCTTAATCAGGGTTTAGTGAAGTACCAGTGTCTCGGAGATTTTGACCATCTTCTCCTGCGTTTGATGTGAAGATGTAGGAACGGGCACTGCAGAGCGAGACAGAAACGGGGGAGAAAGAAAGAAAGAGAAAGAGAGAGGGAGACAGAGAGAGAGAAAGAGAGAGAGAGAGAGAGATAATGAGAGAGAGAGAGAGAGATAATTGGAGTCTACTGTGAATCATGGAAAGAGTTCAAACTGGTGGTTGATCTTTGCGTTGACTTCTTACATAAATAAATTAATTCGGTGCCAGTGTGTTTTTAGCAACGCCAGTAAACTCCAAACAAATATATTATTGAAGATTTAAAACAACCATTCCTACGTGTATGACTTTAATTGCCGCTCCCCTTCGCACCCCTTCAAAATGCTTCATACAGAGAGATACTATAATCGAGTCTGCTCATTAAGATATGATTTATTCTTTTTTTTTTTTTTTAAATAGCTCAAAATCAAAATATTTCACGATGTTTTATATTTAAACGGATAGGAATATTGACGTGTTTTTGTTTTTGGTTTCTGTTTTTTTGTTTCCTGAGTCAATTAAAACATAAAGGGGCGTAATTCGTTTAGTTGTTACTATGTGTATAGCTGCCGTAGTTTTCCTGCACGAGAATTTCGACTTTTTTGCGAAGAAAATTTGGAACCAAACAATCTTAAAATGAGTTACGACTGTCACAATTTGAAAACGACAGGTCGTAACTTTAGTTATGACTGCAAAATTTGAATCACAAAAGTGTATCGTAGCTCCTGATGCAACACACGTTTTATACACAAACCATTCCCCATGAAAAAATTACCCCATACTGGAATAAAAAAATATTTATTCATGTGTACGTATCAAAAGCTTTTTAGTGCGTTTCATTCATACCCTAACTGCAGTCATTTTTTTAGAAATTGTCCTCGTGATGACTTTTTACAAAAAGCCATCATTGCCAATGTCAATCGGCATGCACATTATATGATTTGTATGTGATATTACGTGGTCCTTAATCTGAGGGGAGTAAAGAATAATAGTCATCGTCTGCCGTGCATGATACAGTTTAAAACTGCCAAGGACAGGCCCTCTGTCTTTGTGTACCTATTGTTTTATCTTTTGCTTCTTACCCTCACCCTTCTATTTTTATCCAGACTTAACGGCGTCTCGTTTTTCAATGAGAAGCGACCTGTATGGGAGGAATCAGGGATCCTGGAGGGTGACGTGGAATATACTATGGACTATAGCCAGCTATCACGCACTCTTTCGTCCTCTTCGAGACAGGAGGTCAGATTGGCCGAGGCATATCAACCCGCTGATCCGTTTTGGGACTGGGTCTTTCTCTCCGTCGTATCGAAGAAACTTTTTATTGTGTCACTCTGTTGGCTCGGTGGTGGATGGGCGCCCCGGTTGCAAAGACTAAATACATTGTGGCATTGTGGGTAAAACAAAGAGCAGGACAATCTTCCGTTCTAATGATCTCTTGATTGAAATAAACACAGTTTTCGACATCCTTATCACTGTAAAGGCTCGCCGAACCTGAACAGCTTCGACGGTGTAGTAAGTTTCTTGATTTGAGACAACGGGAGAGGAGGAGAAAGTAGCGAATTCGATGGAGTCACCCGCGTCAAAGCATTTTGTGCTGAAAGGAGGGGGTGATCAGGTCAAAGACCAACATTTTCGTCCTAACCTTCACCCAATGTTACCACTAATATCGTTCAGAGTTGGTTGCCTGACCTTCAAAGTTACTCCCCATATTTCGAGACAGATGTGCTGTTTTTAGTTACATCGTTTTGACCAAAGCCAAACATCTTAAAGGCACCCAGTAGACTGTAAGATCAATTCGAAAGAATACCCCACATAAAAAAGAAGAGGCAATTTGGTTGTACAAAGACCAGCACGCTATGATTTTGCACAAGCCAGAGCGGCTTTAGCTGTACAATTCGCCCCAAGCATTAAACGTTGAACCATGATTGCGGGGGCCACGAGTGCTGGGATAAATACTGCTCCAAAATTACCTCCGAATGGTAGAGGCAAGGCTGACACCACTGCCGAACTCTTAAGAGAGAAAATCCGAAAACTTGATTTTCCGGCCACTAAGTCAAAGTCAGCTGAAGCAGTAGAATCGATATGAACTGTCACGCCCTTGACATCATCTCCATCAGGGCTGAGGGCCGCTTTGGCTACTTTCCATCGTTTTGAAGCGCTGGCGGGTATTGGCGAGACAATTAGAGGTGCCACCTAAGTTTCCACCCTCCACACAACAGAGCCTTCTTCAATCCATATCGCCTCCCTCTTTTCGTTTTACTGTCTTTTGTGATGTCTTTCTCACCCCCTCGGCTTCCCTGAAAGAAATGCGGCCCCTGTTTGCTTCCCCTAACACTGAAGAAGGGGTCATGTGTCTCTATCCGCATCACTCCAAAGACCACTGCAAAGCGATGTGTTGCCTGAAAAAAAAAGCCCGGCGTGGTACGTACTCCAGCAAGTGAAAACAAAAATAGATCAGTTTTCCATATGTCAATTGTTAATTTTAAAATAACCACGTATTCTTGTAGATGAACTGCAAGACTTTTGACAGAGTCCAACTGCATGACTAGATGTAATTTACTACCAGTTTCCATGCATCTGCGGCATCTCGAGACTAGCATCTCGTTTCTAAATCAATATTTAGCCTTCTTAGTGAAATTGGTTGTCTTTCTTCTTTTTCTTTCAATGAGGAAACTGTTACTTTTTGTCATTCATGCAAACAAATACCCATCATATCGTACCAACTGTGCACTACAAATAGCATTAAAGAGCTGAATATATTTTGAACGCATGCTCAATACGAGATTGGTCTGGGTGCTTGTGACGCGAAACAAAGTTGTTTTTAGAGAAAACACATATTATAGACCATCTAGTCAGGTTTGAAAATTCTTTAAAGAGGCTTTTGCCAGATTTTCAGTGAATTCATTAACCGACCTTGAATAGGCCTGTGATACGAACTTGAAGAATAGGGTTCTTTGAAATCTTTGTAATCTTGACTCCAGAGGTAGAATACCTCATACCAAGCATTTTTGGGGGGTAGACAATTCAGCGCGATATCAGACCCACAAGTACAGCTGCCAGAGCCCTTTACCCAACAAATCGATGTTCCGCACGCGCAGGGCAGTATACCCTCTCATACACTGCTTAATCTAAATCAATGACAAAATATATATAATTATTTCAAACAATAGAAATGTCATACTCCTCGTCAACGACTTTGTCATATAGTTTTTTAGAGGGAAAAGTCCTAAGATATCTTGAACGTACTATGCAACTCTGCATTAATAAAGTTTAAAACGTATTGAAACGTTCCCCTTCCAAAACAAAATGTGCCCATGTTTAAAAGCAAATAATAAATTATAAAACCTCTGCAGACTTTGCATGGTCAGATCGTTCAGATTAAGGATCAATTCAAATATTTTGTGGCTATATCTCAATAATGCAGTTTTAGAAAACAAGAACTACACCACACAGATTGGGGTGCAGGCATAACTACACTGTCTAAACTATATCGATCTCTAGTCAGAGAAAATCTGGACTATGGCAGTGTTGTATAGGGCTCAGCCTAGCTTCTGAAATACGCACCCTATTCAACATCAAGGACTGCGCATAGCCCTTGGCAAAATAATATCAATCATCCCCCTGTAGAAAGCCTTGGTGCAGAGGATGGTTAGCCTAGTCTGTAACACGAAATGTTATATCGCATTGAAAGCATACCAAAAAAATCTGCTACCACTTCTTTTCAACTAATTTTTCACATGAAATCTTTTCAATAAATACATCAGATCTTTCTTTAGGAGTCCGAATGTATGAACATCCTCAAAAGGGAGAAATTAAATTAGATCACATTGATGATTAGCGCGTACAAACAAAGCCACAAGGGCTACATTTTAATACCCATTTTGACTCTTCCGTGACAGATTTCTCAAAAGAACAGCCAATCTCCTTTTTCGAGTCAAAACATTCAATAATACGCATCTTTTGCGTCTTTAGCAACCTACACTTATTCGTTGCTTCTGCCTTAGCCGGCTCGCCAAATGTCAGGTGCCATAATTTTATATTTGGTAAGATATAAAAACAACAGTTTATAGTTTATCAGAAGGGTTTGGCGAAATCAATGGAACACAGAGCTTAAAATTAAACTTCATAATGTTCAGCCAGACCTCAAAGAAAAGTTGCTAAGCCAGAGTAAACATTGGCCACACTGTGATAACTATTAGCTTCTTGATAAAATCAAACCCATCAGAAATGTTACCCCTGTGACAAGTTAAAGTGTTATTCTATCAGCCACGTTTTAACTGAATGTCCAAATTATGAATATTCGATAAGAAAATTTTACAACTGATATAATTTCAGCAGGCTATTCACAGACGCCCGATTTTGTTTTAAAGTTTTAAGCTACCTGAATTAAATCGGTATTGATTTAAAAAAATCTTATACCTTTATAGTATTTAACTTATTGTCAATAGACCCAATTTTTTAGTGAAAATATTTTAAACTTCATAAAAAGAATATTCAAAAGCGAGAAGGTATACGAAATTAACTGGAACAATAACCCCCGTCCTTTTTTTTCTGTTTTGAAAAATTGAGATCACCTATTACTGTCGACTGGATATTTGTATATAACTTACTGATCGCAAGTCGTATCTCACAGAACAAAATGTAAATACAGAGAACGCTGTAAAGATTATTCAGAGTCCAAATAGGCGTACGACTATAACTCAAGATACGACCCAGAAATTGATCACTGCGTGTAAAGTGAAAACCAAAGTATCGTATGGTACTTCTACGATATAAACAGCACAGATACGTAAAATCAAAAAGTACTATCTAGACTTGCAACCTTTAGAAAGTCAATTTTTTTTCAAAGGCAAGATTCGATAAAAAAAAAAAAGAGTGCTGAATAAATTGCTTATTTTAAAACTAGAGCTCTGTTATTTTTACATGAGGTGGGCCCCACTCCGCGCTTTAAAATTCTACTTTATTTCCAAAAAGTCGTATCTCGAATACTGACTTTTTGGTTCCCTACCCACGATTCATAGAAAGCTTTTACTTTTATATTGCAATGGTAAAAGAGACACATGATATTTCTGCAATATTTCTAAACTTTGAAGATCTCTTTGAAAGAGGGTGGCAATACCTAAAGGAAGTACGGGATCATCTCCGATTCTACTTTAAGGAAAAATGAAAAAATGAAACAGATGACTATTGTGTTACAAAATTAATATAAGACTGTAGGGATACTCTTTTCTGTCTGCGCTGTTGTTGTAGACAAAACCTTCTAATGTATTTTTTTGCTGAAGTTTAGGGCTCTGGCTAGCTTTAATCAAGCTTTTCATTGCTTCAAGTCAGCTCTTGTAGATTGCAGGAAGGTCTATTTTACTGATATAAAAAGAGTGATTAATAATTTATAGAGAACATTAATTATTGATCGATCAATTATTTTACTATCCCATAATCCCAAGCTCGTATGTGCTTTTTAACAAAATATTGATTTCGTTCATTGGTCAAAATGCTTTAAGAAGTATTGAATCCGTATAATTAGCGCATACAAAACATTTTATAATACCCAAGCAGTTTAAAAAAGAAATTTCAAAGGTCAAAATAAACCGAGACAGACAACAGTTTCCAAATACCAAGACAAACTGATTGATCACGCGGCACGAAAATAAAATGAATAAAGGCGCGCTATTACCGAAAACACTTTGGCATTAAATAGGAGTATAAACAAAGAAAGCAAAATACTTTTGAGGGAAGATAAAACTGTACCGAGACTTCACGCTGGGGTGGGTACTCGATTGTTCAACGTTTTTCTGATATTAAGTGATATTGATCTCAAGCTCTTGCCTTCTCGTGATTAATCTACTGTAATGGTAAACGAGTTAAGAGGTTCGATACACCCGTTAATTGGTGAGTGTTAATTGGTGAGTGTTTTATTGTTTTTAAAGAGAATTGTGTCTATCATTTAGTACAGGTATACCATGCTAATTTGAGCAACGGTAGAATAAGAGTGTTCTTCTATGTGGGACTGCGGGTTATCATTGTGCAATACAAACTGGGCAAAACTAGAATTATTTACATCATCGCGACGTGCTTGTGGGCGACACTGCGATAATACTCTTAACGCCGTCTGATTTGTGAAAGATGAGAAAGAAAAAAAGCGTCTAGATCTGGAGGCTGAGCGTCAAGTGTACGGCTCAAGTAACATAGGCATTTATTATTTAACAAAATATATGCCAGTGTTGTTGTTTTTTGTTGGGTTTTTTTCCCACGATACTTTTGCTTTAACTTTGTTTTAGCCTCCACTTTATGTCCAACGTTAAAGTTTGATTTCGTAAGACCTCAGTTCCGAGTAATCAATTATTTATTCGAAACTGTTTATCAAATTGAAATGTTTGTAACAGTTATGAAACGTTTTCAAATGTCATTTATATAAATGCAATTCCCTTTTATTTCTGGCTCAAGATTAATGCTATCAAAATGGTTTTTTAATGCAAATGTTTGTCGAAAATTCTAAACACTTAATAAAGTCTTAAAAACTGCATTATTTAGTTCCCATATTTGGCCTCTATTTTTACATGGTTTGCATTGATTAATTATTTTAATGTTCTTCTTAAGCAGTACGCGAGATGTACCCTCGGGGGGACACGGTAGCCCTGGGCTAGTACATTGGCTTTCGACACAAAAGGTCCGTGGTTCGAGCGCCGCTCTGGAGACTTCCATCCCTACTTGTTGGGTTGGTATCAGTTCAATGTGACCGGCTGAGACAGAGTCATGGTATCCCCTCACTGTCTCTATGTGGCAGCACGTAAATGTCATACCGATAGTATTGGGGTCCGCCCACAATATAGCCTATGTAGTTCTGACGTTGGACGCTTAGTAACAACAACGTTCGATTTCGTAGAACCTCAGTTTCGAGTAATCAATTATTCATTCGCAAGTGCTTTTAAATCGAAATATTTTTTAACAATTATGAAAAGTCTTCACATGCCATTTATATAAATGCAATTCCCTTTGATTTCTAACTCAAGTCTAGCATTCCCTTCCCTACATGTTGGGTTGGTGTCAGTTTAAAGTGACCGGCTGAGACAGAGTCATGGTATCTCCATCATGTCTCTGTGGGGCAGCATGTAAACTTGTATACCGATAGTGACGTTGCACTCTAAGCAAGAACAGCACACTGCTATGCCATCTACGTCTTGACTAAAGATACAACAATACTGATCCGGGATTTCAAGAGTGGCCAAGAAAACATTACCGTTGACGTAATTTATATAATTATACTTTTTTAAAGTTAACTAAACCATATCATCTTATCACTAAAAGTTAGCCCTTTCTTCGCCTGGCTAGATAGATTGACTATGTTTTCACCCAGTACAAAGAAGAACTAATTCTTCTCTCAGAAAAATGAATTCTCAATAAATTTCGAGATAAAAAACAAGGTTGTCCATACCTCAAGGAATCTCAATTACAACGTTTCCTGTGTGGTGCTTTGTTTCCTTTTTCCCATTCTTCCCTTTCTTTAACTTTGGAATTGTAGCTATGTACAGCTTTAAAAACTAACAAAGATTATTAGTGAGATTCCGGTTAAAATAATCGATATTACATTTGGGGGTCATATTTGTTAGCCTCTGTAAAATAAAGAGGAGAAACTAGCGGTTGAATAGTACCACTGTTATGACAAGAAAAAGCCTTTGCTTTTAAGCAAAATATGAAGCTGTGCACGTTACTTTGTACAAATTTTAGGATAAAGTCTGTCAAAACCGTATTCAAATATCGTTCAGAGCCGAACTTTTTTTCTAATTAAATACCGCTAAATCAGTTTTCTATTAAAGAAAAAAAAATAATTATTGTAGGATAAAAATTGTGATTTTTCCCCATAATGCGAATGCGTTAAAGTATCAGATACTGTGTGTGTGTGTGTGTGTGTGTGTGTGTGTGTGTGTGTGTGTGTGTGCATGTGAAGTGTTTCCGTTTTTTTGTTTTTTTTTTGTGTGTTTTTTTTTACTGCCTGTTTAATTGTGTGTAATTTGATGCTCTACCAATCGATACTATTAAGAAAAAAAACACACCGGATTTTTAATACGAATACTTATGCTCTTGGTTTTGTGATCAATAGGCACATAATTTTTTATAAGCGTCCCACTTGTCTTTATCTTTTTTTTTCTAACAGAGAATCCCTCCTGGTTCTCTTGACTAGCCGAGTGCTTTGCATTTCAACTAAGAGCTGCAAGCCTTTGCCTCTCCGGGCCTCTGCCTCTCTGCTGTTAGCTTCGCATCGATCTCAGTTCAGCTGATCTACTCGAGATCGGAGTGCCTGGATATGACTGCGACAGACGGCCATTGTGTGTCTGTAATTCTCTGAATAGTGATTATAGCTCACGAGCACTTGATCTCCTCGGAACAGGGATTCTGTGAGACGGTTTGTAGCTCTGATTGAGTCTAATTGTCGCAGAGTAACAGCTTCCGATACAAACTATGACGCGGTTAACCAATTTCACACGAAGAATTAAGTTTGTACTCTATTGCTATTTCGATAGGCAGCAGATTGATAGTTAGGTTGTTGTCTATATTTGACCATTTAAAGATTAGAAAAAAAAACATACACCCTTAAATTTAAAGGTGTTAAGGGCCGTTTCACGATGCTTGGGCTTTTCTTCACGCATTGTGCTTGATAACTACACAATATATCGATTCATTGGTAGCCTAATACGTCTATATGACAAATGAGTAACGAAACAAAGGAACAGGCCCATATTTCAAGCGCTATACAGATTATTTTGCAAATAAAAAATATTGCAAATGAAATCACCGGATATACTTAAAAAAAGATTATTTGTAAAATGGCACTTAAATTTAGTTATTCCGTTGAACAGACACGTCTCTTTTCAAAGATTTAAAATAGATACCTAATAAGCTGCACGTGAAAAGAAAAACCTCGATACTTTGATTCTTGGGATATTTGAGCACAGTATATATAAGCGCGTGTGAGTACGTATGTGTGAATCAAGCTGTTTGTGACGACGGAGATCCGTTGTTTTGTTTTTTTAATTCATAATGGTTATGCGGCCACTACTTAAGTTTGAGGAAAAAGAAAAATAGACCGAGAGGCTCGCTGTTCCTAACCTCATAGACCAAAGACATCAAAAGATTTAAAGCATAACTCTCTCTCTCTCTCTCTCTCTCTCTCTCTCTCTCTCTCTCTCTATCTATCTATCTCTCTCTCTCTCTCTCTCTCTCTCTCTCTCCTCTCATCTTTATTCTCTTGTGAGGCGCGGTAGCTCTGGGGTAGAACCTCGGATTCCGACCCGAGGGGGTAGCTCTGGAGTAGAACATAGACTTCCGACGCAGCTGTTCATTTCAATGTGAACGGCTAAGACAGTAGTTATAGTATCCCCGCCCTGTATCGTGTGTGGCAGAACATAAAATTGTGTTGGGTCCCGTAGTGTCTATATTGTTGACAAAGAGTGTTAAACTCAACGCCACTCCTCTCTCTCTCTCTCCCTCTCTGTCTTCTGGAGTAGAACATAGGCTTCCGACGCAGCTGTTCATTTCAATGTGAACGGCTAAGACAGTAGTTATAGTATCCCCGCCCTGTATCGTGTGTGGCAGAACATAAAATTGTGTTGGGTCCCGTAGTGTCTATATTGTTGACAAAGAGTGTTAAACTCAACGCCACTCCTCTCTCTCTCTCTCCCTCTCTGTCTGTCTGTCTGTTTGTCTGTCCTCTCTCTCCCTCTCTCTGTCTCTCTGTATGTGTGTGTATATAAATATATATAAACACCGCCCTCTCTCTTTCTTATTTTCTATCTCTCTAAAGCTCTCTGCATCACTCTTTCTTTGTCTTTATCTCTCTTTCTCTCTCTTCAGCTCTCTTCCGTTCTTGGTCTCATTACGTTACCCTTCCTCTTTCTGTCTCTTTCTCTAAATTTCTCCCTCTCTCTCTCTCTCTCTCTCTTTCTCTCTCTCTCTCTCTCTCTCTCTCTCTCTCTCTCTCTCTCTCTCTCTCTCTCTCTCTCGATCATTCACTCTTTCTTCTCCCCTTTCCTCTCCCCTGATCTGCGTGACAGAAAATCAGATTGTGACATAGTGGGTTCGGCGCGTGCTTATACTTGTGTAAACTGATTCTAAAGAGACCATAGCCATCAATATTAAACAGGTCTTTCCTTTTTTACTAATTGACAAAAATCAGTCTTGGTGAAGTAATAATGCAATTGAAAGATCATTCGTACTCTTTGTTGTCTAGTTTTCCAGTCTCTGCCCAGCTGCTGAACAGACAATAATAGCGCAATGAGAAGTACCTTATTCTTAAATAGCTGTGGTTCTAATGCTAAAAACTGTGCACTGATCGGTGATCATTATAAGATAAATAAGGAGACTGTTTGCTTTTACTGTGAATAATTGAATAATCAAAAGATTTTGTTAAATCAACGAAAAATCTATCAAAAAAAGATTACGAATTATTAAACAAAAAACAAAACAAAGGATTCCATAATGTAGTATTAAGAGTCGAGCAACCAGCACAAAGGCTATGAAATTTTAATAGCAAACTCTTTCTTATAATTATTATCAGGATTCATCTTTTTTTTGGTGTATGTCCCAATAGAGAGAGAAGTCTAAAAATATTGGTTTTTAAGTCTGCCTTCACAAAGGCTATGAAATTTTAATAGCAATTATTGTTTTAACAGAATTGCAACACTCTACTACATTTGAATATTTCAATAAATCTAATATACTGTTTTGATATAAGTATACTTCACTATGCTAATATTCTTTTGACGCAACTTGTATCCATAAAACGACGTTGAAAACTGTTTTTAAATCGCTTTCTGGGTCGTATTCTTTGAGTGTATGTAATTTTCAAAAATCAAAAACTTTCAAATTTGCTCCTTGAAATACTCTATGTCACATTCTTTCAAACAGAACTTCATCCATATGTTGGATCCATTTTTTGTTCAGCGAGCCGTTTTATTTAATTCGTTATAGACCCATGTAGGGACCTACTTTTTCCACTGACACTTAAAATTATAAAACTACATCGACAATCAAGGTGTCTTAAGATTTATAACAAATCGCAGATGGCTGAATTTGACAAATCCCATCGATTTTTATAGATTTGTTGTTGCTTTGCATGAATTTCTGGTAAACCTGGTAAGCGTTCTCATCAACGTAAACGCTAAGCTCGTGTGGATATGAAGTACTTGCGCACGGCTAAAAATAATAAAATTATTCTAATAAAATATAAAATATACTTCAAATTTTCAAAAACCCCAGATGAAACTAAAGCAAATACACCAACTGCATTCCACTGATGATGATGATGATGATGTCAAAGTACAGATCGCTTCGTCTGATATTCATGATATCAAACCATTTGAAAGGGGGGGGGGGGGGTTATGTTTTGCTTTGTTTCATGTGGTTATGTTTTGAAACTTTTTATAACATATCGTTTTAGACATTTTTGCATGATTTTCTCTATAAGAAAAAGAATCTGCTGTATTTCTTTTTTTATTATATTTTCTGTTTACCACGTTCCTTTAAGTATAATTATATGGTATTTATTGGTGACACAATTATCCCAATGTTTAATACGTTAATATTTAAAAAATGTAGTAGTACATTTGTAAATGCTAAATAATATTGAGACTAATACTGTTTAAGTATATATTATAGATAGTGTACTGCGCAAAGGAAAAAAAATGTAAATATATAGAAATTCTGTTTTGTGAATGGTCTGACTTCAAAGCGCACAGTAAAATGATTATTGTAAAATAGCAAGAGGGTAGGGTTTTTAGTTGATTTTTAAAACTATTAATTGTTATTTTTATTTTTTGTTTTCACATAGGCTAGTGGAACGATTTTCCATAGACTATACAGTGACATAAACAAGGCAAATTGAAGCTGGCAACTACAGATATTGATTTTTCTGGTAGAATCCTCTTCTTTTTTTTGTTTTGGCAACTGGAATGATGACACCAAGACAAGAATGACATGCAAATTATTACACTAGTAAAATGTGCCCTAGATAGAAATGGATCACCCTCGTAGCCTATTACCTGCGAAGGGTAAATGGCAATGATGATGATGATGATGATGATGATGATGATGATGATGATGATGATGATGATGATG
>RQTK01000367.1:134402-146283 GCA_003991915.1 Elysia chlorotica | reverse complement strand
GGGGGGGGGCAAGCTAAACACAGAAAAGAAACACGAAGGAAAAAAACAGAGAAAGAAAGAATAAAATAGAGAGATAGTGAAAGATAGAGAGACGCAGACATAATTTTAAACAGACAAACGGACAGCAAACAGATAAACAGATAAACGGATAGTCCGACAGACAAGTTCTTAGACCGACAGACAGACAGAAAGGAATGACACATGTCAAGGACAAATTATTTTTTATTTTTTTAATAGAAGATACACTGGACCTGACCACTAAGTTTGCGTTCCAAGATCAATAATTCATATTATCATAATATTTCACTATTCTCATCTAGCTTAACATCTGCCTGATAACAAAAATGTCCAACAATCGATTTAAAACTACCTGAGATTGATACAAACTCTAAACACGTCCATGGATTTTAAACCGTTATTGAACCTTTACACCTTCTTTTTTTTTTTTGCTGGAACAAGTTTTTTCTATTTTTTGGAACTCCTGCCGTACATGCTTTCAGCTTTATGAATTTTGGTTTTAAAACAAACATTTTTGGCCCAATTTTTCCTTTTTGAAATGTAAACGAGATAACTAATCGTTGCCAAGAGCAATCCAAGATTTTCATTATTTTATAAAAACACGCTAACAATGGTAGGCACATGCGCTTGCAGTGATATCATCAATGATCACGCGGCGACGTGCTTTATTTAGATTTCTCAACATTACGTAAGAAGTGTGGGAGTCTTCGTGATGAAGATGACCGTATTAAATGTAGAAATTGTTTATAACAAATACAAATCTCGCTAATTTAGCTACGATTTGTTTTATTTCCTGATATTAAATGAAAAAGCCTAGACAGAGGGGTGCGACGGCATTTCAGCGCAACGGTCTTAAATCAGAAAATGATTCAAGATAAATACGTCCTAAGGTAAGTTCAATTATAGTAAATTGGTTCAAAGAAAACCTTTCCAACCCAAGCAACAAGCGGTGAATGATAATGATGGGAAAACAGTGACAAAACCAGAAAAATATGGGTCGATGGAGAGAATGTTGTGAATTGATTTGAATGCCAAGTACAATTGCAACAGAACAAAAGTGTAAAAGAAAGATTTGGAGCAATCGAGTAAAGAAAGCCATCAAGAGAGTAAAGAATGCCAAATCACCAGAGCTAGATAAAACACATAATGTGACAGAGCTGGTGAAAATAGACGGTAACGAAGCCATTCAAGCAATGCATCTACTTTGGTGGAAAAAAGATTGAATACCTGGAAATGGTCAGATGCAGACAATTGGAAAAAGCAAGATCTGTTGGTTTTGCAATGAAGTTGCTATGCAAAAGCGCTTATCAGCCATTCCAGCAAAATAACAATGTTCACCATACTAGACAGACTAAAAAAGGTGGAACAGGAGCTAGCGGCGGATCAGGCTGGATTCAGGTCTGGTAGAGGTACGGGTGATAATCCTCCAGGTTTTGACAGTTTAACTCAAGAAGTTTACGAGAGAGCTATAGTTTGCATAAATTACAGTAGCGCTTTAAATAGCGTGAATATTTTTCGGATCTTCAAGACTCTCATCATAATGATTTCCAAGCCAACCTCGTCGCCCTTCTGCAGTCGTTTTGATTTTTTTTATTACATGGAGCAGCACTCACATACAGGGCCCTTAAAAATTGTAAAAGGTGTCAGGCAGAGATGTATCATATTTCGACATCTTTTTAACACATACGCAAAACAGATCTGATAAGGGGGTGATGACATGGACAAGTATGACATAATAGCTGGAGGTAGGAAACTCTCAAACCAATGATATGAAGATAAAAGTTTGACATTGTTGATCAATACATTAGTCACTTAGTGGCTTGGAAGTAAAAAAAAGTACGATCCTTGTTTTTAATTTCACAAAAAGCTAACATTTATGGACCACTTTCACTCTGCTTCAAGTGTCTTCGCTGGTAAAATATCTTTTTGGCCAAATCAACTTGGCTCACTGCTTTTTAACTTTCAATCAACCGTCATTTGCAAACAATGCCTTGCATTCAGTGCTCCTATTTTTGTTTCTTCTCATTACCTACGTTTCAAACTGCTGTTGCTCTGACATAACATATAAATACATAATAATGAACTGTGAGAGAATTGTGAAAAAGGAAGGGACAGGATTGATATGTTAAAACTTCTTTCAATGCAAACAGATTGAATAACATACCAATATTGATCAATTATTGAGATCCACAAAAACACTTCCTTCAAGGCAGTTTCTTCCTTTAAATAATAAAGTACAATCCTAATTACAATCTCCAGGACTTTTACTTCACCTTGACCACAACAAAATACCCCCATGTTTGTGTTTTTGTACTGATTGATTGTTGTTGTTGTTTTCGTTTGGTTGTTGTTTTGTTTTTATTTGTTTTTATTTTTTTTGTTGGTTTGTTGTTGTTGTTGTTGTTTTTGTTGTTGTTGTTGTTTTTTGTTGTGTTTTGTTGTTTGTTTTTTTGTTTTTTTTTGTTGTTTTGTTTTTTTTTTGTTTTTTTTTGGGGGGGTTTTTTTTGTTTTTTTTTTTGGTTGGGGGGGGGGGTATTTTTCTAATAACAGTTTCAATTTTACTACATTTTTAATAAACTCGTTTCAGTTCCTCTACATTACTGCTAAAGGAGAAAGGAATATAAATATTTGTATAGCGCTACAAAACATAAAGATTTAGAACACAAATTAGGCCACACTTTCAGATAGATCATTATGGCGAGAGGACCACAAGAACAAACCACATGCATGTTACTCATCCCGAGTCTATATAACCGCTTTAACAACGTTAATAATTATTCTTCATATTGCAACTGTTTCTAAAACTATCGGTTACAACCGGTGTACGGTAGTTTTAAGTTTCATTTTGAAAAAGTTAGATTTTATCGCCACCATACCAAGGTAATACACCCATTAAGTACAGTGCATTTAGACATTTTGCCAATTAACAATACTATGCTAGTGTCAAGTATTGGGCGTTTCTCACTTTTCTGGCAAAGAGAGAGAGAGACAGTGAAAGATAGAGACAGTGAAAGATAGAGAGACGCAGACATAATTTCAAACAGACAAACGGACAGCAAACAGATGTTGGTTTGTTTTTGTTGTTTTTGATGCTGTTGTTTGTTTTTTTTTTTTTTTTTTTTTTTTTTGGGGGGGGGGGTGCAAATTGTAGAGTTTATGTCTCCCAATTGGGTTTCTTGGCTGGAAACCCAGGATTAGTCAACAAATTATTTGTCCGATTTCGTCTTCTTCTGACTGGGTCGGTGCCAGTACAATGTGAACGGCTCAGACAGGAGTCGCGGTATCACCGCACTGTCTTTGTGTGGCAGACAATTAACAGACAATAGTCTTGGGACCCGTCCATGATATAGCCTATAAAGTGCTGACGCTGGAAGCTAACAAATAAACAAACAAGCGAAACGTTCCTGATCAGTTTACCTTTTTTACTAACTAGATTCTATGTCAGCAGTTATGTGTTAACAATGTATTGAAACGCAATTTTACAAGTATTAATAAAACAGTCCCTAGACAGGTTACTGAATGCACTCATTAACCACGAATGTCAATGCAAATTGATTAAAGCATATGGAAAATAATTGTAACATGATCGCCCGCTTTCGTATTTATGCACATAAGGCTATTCTTTGATGGTCTGAGGCTAATAGTTATACAAGTTTGAGTCGCATCCTCTTAGTTTTTCCATCCCAGACGGATGCTTAATTACACACACACACACAGGAACCATAAAGGAAAAAGATCAGATCTCTGTATTAATTTTGTCTCTCTCTCTGTCTCTCTCTGTGCCTCTGTGTTTCTCTCTCTCATTCTCTCTCTCACTCTCTCTCTCACTCTCTCTCTCTATCTCTCTCTCTTTAGCTCTCTCAATGTAGCATTCTGCTGTTAGGATTGATAACGTGAATTCGAGTACTGCATTGAATGTTGGTTTTTGTAGTGGTGAATGTGTCAGTACCGCTTAAGTATCTAGCACAGAAAATCGATATTTATATACCAAGAACGTAGTGTTCTCACGCATTTCACATAGATCTAATTAGGATTCGCTTGTCTATTTTTCAATGCACGGCCCCAGACATGAACCCATAACATTTTCTAATTTATTTAATCACAGTGTCCTCTTTAGAACCCTAGGCTAACTTATGAAAACTGACCAGAATAGTAATGAGGACAACTCAATTTTAACATATTATACTGCTCAAACTATCCGCAATTACGAATAATGATGGTCTAAAACATGGTCGACATCAAGAGAGAGAGGAGAGAGAGAGAGAGAGAGAGAGAGAGAGAGAGACAACACAAGATAAAGAGGATGACAGACAGATGCAGAAACAGATAGTCAGAAAGACAGACAGAGGAGAAATATTTATATATGACAATATGAGACATAAGGAACTTTTATTTTTAAGTAAACTGCTTAGAAATATATTACAATAAGAAATATGGACAGTAAAATGAGTACGACCACAAACAAAACGGCTAAGGGGCGAAAATGGCACGCAAAATAGAGCAATAACCGTAAGCATCCGTTGTAGCACTAACAATGTTTACTGCGGGGACTGCCGCAGTGTTTGCTCAACACTTGGTGAGTTTACCAGTACTAGAACTGCTCGCCTAGAGCCCTAGCAGAATTCTCTTCCTTTTTGTTTCTTTTTTTCTTCCTTTTCTCTTCCCGTAACCGATTGCTGTGTCAGGGAAACAGTTCTGATGAATAATCCTGTTGGGGCACGAAGTAGGATAAGGACGTGTGTGTAAAGATAGAAGAATAGAGAGGGAATAGAGAATGAGATAGAGAGAGAGACAGAAAGCTATATATATGAGAGAGACAAATGCAAAGAGAGAGAAATGCAGAGAGAGAGAGAGAGGGGGGGTAGAAGAGGGAGGGACGCATTGTTCTGACAGAAAGCACCTGTTCACTCACAGTGACACAAACGGCGCATGTGACGTAACGAGTCGTGCCAACTGTTACCAGGTGACAAGGTGAAAACCTATAAATGGCAAACTGCTAAAAAGATAGGAGCGCCGTCAGCTAATTCGTTAGGGCTTTGGGCCGATAAGCAGGAGGTCTAAGGTTCGAACCCTTAATGTTGTCCAGTTTCTGTAAAGGAGAGGTAGTGGACATGACACGTATCCAAGGTTAAATTCTTTTTTGTAAGAAATTGGGGCACGAAGTAGGATAAGGACTATTATGGGAGCCAAAGAAAAAAGTTTGGTCGGACATCAAGCAGAAAAAAAAGAAAAAGCGGCGAGGGGTAAAAAGTTGGAGATGGATTGATAGAGACTTGAATAGATATACATATATATAGATAGATAGAAATCAGACATATAGATGGTTAGATAGATAGATAGATAGATAGATAGATAGATAGATAGATAGATAGATAGATAGATAGATAGATAGATAGATAGATAGATAGATAGATAGATAGATAGATAGATAGATAGATAGATAGATAATTATATATGATATAGTTTTATTATAATCTTTATTTTTTGTGGTTAATTTGGTTTTAATCTAGTTTGCTTTTCTTTTTTTGTTGTGTTTTTTTTAGATTGCAATTCTTATTCTGCGTTCAAGTAAATATTATATATTAGAATGTTAAAGATAAATGAATGGCAGTTATTATGGTGCTTTTGACGAATTGTTTTACAAAAATTAGATCAATGTGTGAATTTGCGACAGGACAAAACTGCATTTTCTGTAAAAAAAAAATAACTAAGTAAATATGCTTAGTAAAACAGGCTTATATTTATCATTTTGTTCAAAATTGTATCGCCTTAGTAAAAATAACTAAGTAAATATGCTTAGTAAAACAGGCTTATATTTATCATTTTGTTCAAAATTGTACCTACCGCCTTTCGTTAGAATAATAATTTTTAATGTGCGTGGGTGATCCTGTGCTTAAAGCATGGCGTTTTTTGTTTTTTTTTTATAATTGATGTCTGTCATAGAGTTACCAAACGCCTCCACACGGTAATATACATAACATACAGGGTGCGGCAAACAACACCAACGTAAATTTAATATAATTGCTCACACCTTGGTTGATTTCGTAGATATAGCTGATAATAAACGTTTCTTCTGCTTATGGTCCTACGTGATTCAAACTGGCTCACTTAATAACGAAGGTCAGACGCACGACGAAGATAGAGAGAATAGAGAGGGATATAGAGAATAGATACAGAGAGAGACAGAAAGCTATTATATATACCTAAACATGTTGCCGAGTACAATGTGTTCCTATTTCTTACCTCTCCGTCTTATGATTTGATCTAATATTCTGTAAACCCCTATTATAGTTCTGAATGATTCTGAACAAATAATACTGATTAGGTGTGGATGCCCACAGAGTTCCATACTTTCCCATTGTTGTTGTTACAGCTAGAGCTATGTCAATTCCTAATGACTGCCTTTCCTGCTTAGTAATGTATAATGCAATACTACAATCTCAAACCACCTCAAACCGTCAAGGCATTATTTTTCATATAATTATTAAACTTCATCTCGTCCTTGTGAAAAGTTCATAGGTGTAATAAACAACAGGCTAAACAAGGAATAAATGCATACATGGCATGGCTATTCTAAGACATACACAATTAAATGGGTGCTAGTGATTGCTGTGAAATAAAACGAGTTCACATTTAGTAGTAAACAATGCAGCTTTTTTTTTTTGACTGGTGATATCCTTTCCAACCTATCCTTGTTTAAACATGTCAAATAACAGTGGTGATTTATTTTCCTGTCCAAGACTATGCGAGCACTGAGAGTTGGAACCTTCGTAATACATGCCTGACAGGAGATTTATCTAGGAGTACAATGGTATTATTAGGTCGTTAATGAAAAATCAAATGGGGATTCGCGCTAAAAACAGCATTGCTGATTAACGCCTTTCACCACTCTAGTTCTAAGCAAACAGAGCAGAATTGGATATGTCTGCGGTTGCAAAGACATTGGTGGTGGTTGTGCATAGCTTTTCTTTCTTTTTTTCTTCTATAGATGCTCACAATAAAATCGCACTCAAAAAGTTGGTAACCAGAATTTTCCCATCCTAGATCTTCTAACAATATGTTGCTATTCTTAGATCTGACTATATGTTTCCTTTTGATCTAGATTTACACAAAAAATGTTCCAATTACGATTCCTATATCTGCTCACAATGTGTTCCAATTTTTACATTTGCCCAACAAAGTCCTTGTTTCTAGATCTGCCTACAATATGTACATTTTCTTGATCTGTCCACAACATGCTCCTCTTCCTAGATCAACAAGAAAACCTTTCCCTAGTTCTATATCTCCCCATATTATATTAATAATACATATCTACCCATAATAATTATGCTTACAATATATAGCCACGTATAATACAGCTCCTCATAATGTGTTCTCTTACACATCTGCTAACAATTAATATGTCCTCTAAGTATAGCTCTGCTAACAGTGAGTTAATATTCATTTTACTAATATCTGGTCGGATAAAGCGACGCTCTATATAAGTGTAAGGTCTCCTTGGTCTCATTAAAGTCATGCACAGCGATTTCTACATGATCTCTACCTTTAATTTACTCATAGTGTGTTCACAGTAATGCTATAAAATAATATACTGCAAATTCTAGATCTAGATCTAAACACGACTTGTTCCTATTTTGCTCAAAATCCATTACTTTTCTGTTTGGCAGCTGAAAGGGTCAAACACTTCGATGGTTTATGGGAATCGTGCAAAGCACTTTTTCTCAACTATTTTGCTTAATACTTTTCGGTGCGTTAGAAGGTGTTATTTGACTATCCTGCCAGTACATCTACCCTGACAACTCCCAGGCTATTTTTTTTCACACAAGATACTATAACTATAAACAATAGCTAAGCCATCATTAAAAATATAACTCTGTTACGGTACTTCGACGTGTAAATAGCTTTTCTAAGCGCACAGACACTACTCGTATAAAAGAAATTAGTAATATATAAATGTCGCTACCAGCACGACAGTGTCATGGTGTCAACGAAGCCCTGTCTTGCACCATCTAATAAGCCAAAGCTGTAATTATTTATTGCTTAGTTGATTGATGTGGTATGTGGATCATCGGAACACGCCCTAATCCCAATATGACAAGAGAAACAAATCAAACATAATAATAGCATCCAGAAAAAATCACGATTTCAGCATACATTAACTGTAAAAAAGCAATAAGTTATATTATCCCATGTCTTCAATTACTAGTCCCATTCACAATTCTCAAAGACGTCAATGGGGCACTGTATGGGATCCAAACCAAAAACTACTTGTGTGTTAGTACATCAGTATATGACCAAACCGACTGAGCTACTGGAGGTAGACATCGAGATAAGAGCCCATCCAATCATTTTGTGTCAAAAAAGTATAATTGTATATTGCTTTCAAGTCTCACAGAGGCCACATTACAGACTTTACTGTGCCGACATGCCGAAAATACAAACTCTGAATTTAACTCAACTCAAACGTCTCTTAGGTTTCTCGAGACTCATGTATCCGGAGGATAAGTTTTGGATTTGATCAGCGGACATCAAACTCTCCAGGCAATAGCGCTAACCGAACACTCCTTCCTATCCATATAACTTAATAGCAAGACCCTCATTATTTTAATAGTGAACGTGCAGAGCCTATCGTTCAAGTTGTAGCTTCCTAGGCTCTGGAAGAACCATGTATCCGGAGCATCAGTTGTGGATTCGACCAGCGGACATCGAGCTCTCCTGGCATCAGTGCTAACTGAGCACTCGCTCCCATTCATATCAGTTTATAATGTAGAAAGGTATGCGAAGTGGAAACAACACAACACTTGAGAGTACATCTACTAAATTACTGAGGACAATAGCGGATGCATATGCTCAATAACAATGTAGTAATAATGAAAAGGGAAACGCACAACTTAGCAACTAAGAGACACGTTAAAAGTAACAAACTAAAATGTTTAAAAAGTACATAAAACGTTTCGCCTTTATTGGCTTTAGACGAAAAGTTTTTATGTACTTTTTCAACATTTAGTTTGTTAGCATTATCCTGTTCCTCAGTTGCTATGTTGTGCGTGTTTCTTTCTTCAATCTCACTTAATAGCAAGATCCTCATTACTTTTTCAACATTTAGTTTGTTACTTTTATCGTGAAAATCACAAGCTAACGTTTTGTGTGTAGCGTTCTATGTTTGTCGAAAATTTAGAATGGATTTGGGGCACCAGTTTGGATTCGAAAAGCGAGCCTCCTGCTTTCTAGTCAAGATCATTAACCAAGCACTAACAAAGCCCTCCACTCTAGAGTAGGCCTACTTACTGAGCGTTCCCTCCCATTCATCACTAAATAGCAAGACCCACATTTAGCAGGAACCGTGCAGAGGCTCTGTAAAGCACAAGACTAGCGTTCAGATTGTAGCATCCTAGATTTCTCGAAGAATCATGGATCCGGAGTACCAGTGTTGGACTCGAACAGCGGACCTCCTGCTTTCTAGTCAAGATCACTAACCGAGCACTAACAAAGCGCTCCAGTCTAAAGAACTAACTAGGCGTACCCTCCCATTCATCACTAAATAGCAAGACCCACATTTAGCAGGGACCGTTTGGACTCGAACAGCGGACCTCCTGCTTTCTAGTCAAGATCACTAACCGAGCACTAACAAAGCGCTCCAGTCTAAAGAACTAACTAGGCGTACCCTCCCATTCATCACTAAATAGCAAGACCCACATTTAGCAGGGACCGTGCAGAGGCTCTGTAAAGCACAAGCCTAGCGTTCAGATTGTAGCATCCTAGATTTCTCGAAGAATCATAGATCCGGAGTACCAGTGTTGGACTCGAACAGCGGACCCACAGATTTTAAGCAACAGAAATATCTGCCTTCTATTTACGTCACTGGGCAAACCCCCCATTTAGCACAGAACGTGCAGAGGCGCTGTAAAGCACAAGGCTAATGTTGAGATTGTAGCGTCTGGCGCTGCGGGCAGGCAGGATAAGCCTATTATCTGCATGTATCCCCGGGCGTGGTCCATCAGGAACCGTTTCACGTTGCCCTCCCGATCCGCGCTCAGTTTAAGACTCATGTTTGCGTGTCAACAAGTATTTACATATTGTTTGTCTTCCTGGTTGTTTTGGGGTTGTTGTTTAGTTTTGTTGTTGTTGTTTTTTTTTGTTTTTAGTTTTTGTTTTTGTTTTTTTTAGAAAATCACCGTCATCAGCATTGTTTATTCATTCCATCCCTCCTACCAACATCTTTTCAGTATGTTCCTTTCTCCTGTTAAGCGCTTTTTTTCTCTTTCTCATTTTCCTTCTCGCACATTCCTACCTATTTTTACTTTTCCCGGCTTGTTAAGATTCTCGTCGTGGAATATAGTGATTTGGTTATTTTTGCGTCTTTCTGCTGGTATAAGAAAGAACTACGAGAATATTATGAAGTTTTCAGAAGGATTATTACAACTTCGAATCTAATTGCAGAAAGTGAAGAAAAATATCCCTAATTATCTCCCATGTTAACAAAATGTGTTTGTTGTCTTTACCTTGTTCTACATATTCTGCTCCATGTGATTTTTGTTGTTTGTTTTTATTTCATGTTGCTCTAATAATCGCTGTTTCAAAGGCTTAACAGCTCTTTGAATTAGAGAATTATCAATTTTCTTTCTTTCTTCATGTCTGTTCACAATCTTCCGCTTTCATCCCATTGAAACGTTTGAATGTTTGTTAATGTTTGTAACTATGTAATGTCCAGATTTGCTGCTTGCAATAGAGATTTGAGAAATCACTATACAAGAGTTATTTTTGATATTTCTCAGAGGCTTACATGTGGAAAGATTTGTTTAATTTTATCCACCATAATACAATCTACAATGTATTTAAAAAACCCACACATATTCTTTTGTCGTCTTTACATAAAAGTTGAAGAATGTCCACTAGTATATAATAATATATGAAGTTTTTAACTGATCGTATCTTTGCTTAACAAATCAAGCTCAGTCAAACTCCAGTTATGCCAGTGTGTGTGTGTTCACATTTGTTTGATTCACTAATACATAAAATAACGCAATGCGCCTATCTTCCGTCAGCGTACATCCACAATGCAAGGACATTTTTCTTAACAACATTGCATCTATCATTATGTGACAACCAAAAAGCTTATATATATACAAAATACAGTAATATAGTGTAAAGTACAACGCAGAATCAGAGGACGCCTTACGCGTGTTGGACTCCCAATCGAGAGGTTCCTTGTTCGGAACCCACGATCGGTCGAAAATGTATTAGTGCGTGGTGTCAGTATAATGTGACCGTCTGAGACAGGAGTCGTGGTATCCCCACAGTGTCTCTGGGTGGCAGCACTTACAATGGTTGGAGGTCTAAGGACCCATTCACAATAATATAGTCTATACGGTAATTTTATCGGATGCTAAGCAACAAACAAACAAGCAAGAAGCTTTATGCATTCAGTAATTATCTGAATGCGCAGTTGAAAGTAGAGGCTGCACACCTGCGTATCAATAATTTACTCATTATGCATTACGCTTTCTTCACTTTAGAAGCTATAACTTTGTAAAACATGTCTTAATTGAAAACCAGTTCTGATATTATTGCAAAACATAATACAACATTTAATCCCACACAATTATTCATAAAAAAGAAATATGAAGTTTCAACAGAAAATGAAGTATGTCCGAGTCGAGACTTATCTTAGGGAAACATTAATGAGTATAAATTGAGGCGGTCGCTTACAAAAGTTACTAAGTCAGGGTAGGGTAAAAATTGAGTGTGCGGCATATTAGTAACCCGCGAGCTGAAGTTGTTTTGTTTTTGTTTTGTTTGTTTTTTTGTTTTGTTTTTTGTTTTTTTTGTTTTTGTTTTTGTTTTCTTTTGTTGGTTTTTTTTT